>JARYGA010059246.1:0-41365 GCA_030545235.1 Helianthus tuberosus
CATAGTCAAACGGTTACAACGGTTCAAAATGTAGTATAATGTGTTCATATGCTGGATGAGCATATGCAACAGAAGTGCAATGTAAAACAATGTACTAAGTATGCACACAATGGGCGTACATAGCATGAAATGTATTGTAAAGTGATGTACTAAGTATGCACACAATGGGCATACATAGTATAAAATGTATTGAAATCATGTACTATAAATGTACTAATAAACATAGCAAGTATATGATGTGAAAACAGGAAAGCATGAAAGTAACAAGTAGGCACATGTGTTTCACCCCAAAGCAGTTTGGAAAACACTAAAAGAGGGGTCTATGTACTCACTTGAGATTGCTTAGTAGTCCTTGAGTAACAACCAAACAATGCTAGAGATCACGGATATCAAACGACACCTAATATAGGTAACTTCATTAATAAACCGGACCTAAATCGGACGATCGGATAGAATGTGATTTAGACCCGACAAGTTTAAAGACTTGTTTAATATGGGTATTTCATACACATTCTGGATTTCTAGATAAAACCGATAAGGTTTGACCCGCTTCGGCTAATTTATGTAAACTAGTTATATAAACCGAACCGAACGCGTAATAAGCGTAACGGGTATCCGTAAGAGCCATATACAGGTTTCCTAAGTTAATATGCTTCAAATATGTTCTGACATCAGTAAGATGTCTTTTATTATGCCCGAAACGAATTTAAACCCAAACTATGCCCCGTAAGGGCATTTTGGTAATTTCACATAAGCCGTGAAGCTCAAAACTGAAGTCTGAGTTAAACAACTTTTGCTTACTGTTAAAACATTATAATTTACCTAAAATATCAGTAGGTATCAACCCTTGTATGTCTAAAATAGTTCTAGTACATACTATGCGTTAAAAACGCTTAGAAAGGCGATTAGGATCCGTTTCCGGGTTATATACATAAAGCTGATATTTTTATTATTCCAGAAGGCTTAAAATAATTTATTTATCATTTAAGATCAGTAGCAAAAGGTTTGGAGTCGTTTAGATATGTAAAACTCATTTTATAGCCCGTAAGGGCAAAACCGACAATTACCGGATTAAGCCTACGACTATAAGTTATGCTCAGCCTAAAATTAATTAAAAATCTTCAAAAATCCCAAAATAATATATTACATCAGTGGGTAATAAGTTTGATATCGAAAAGTAGGCTTAACTAGGCTATACGCTAATTACGCCATTTAATTAACATAAAGCTTTCATTTTGCGCTAATGAGCATAACTCTCAATCTACACCACCAATTGATCTCAAATTTTGGATACAAGTTTATATATCAGTAACAAAGGTTTCTACTCTTTTACATTTTCAAAAATCACATTTTAAGGTGAAAAGGGCATAATGGTCAACATATGAGCTATTAACGGAAACATGCATATTAATTGGATAACTAATGAACCAAGATGTTTAATCACAGAGGGTTATACTAGTATGTAACCTAGTCCAATTAAAGCTCTGAGGCATTTCTAAAACATGCCTAAACGGGTCAGAACTGAAAGTCAAAGCAAAAGTCAAACTATGCGACTTTCGGTTCCGAACCGGGTCTAAACAGGAAATTGTTGGGTTGAACATGTTTAGACATGTTCTTACACTAATTACCAAGTTATAATAATGATCAAACAGGTTGTATATGTTCTACATTGCTAATTATGCATAAATTAGAATTTAAGTCTCCTGTTGACTTTTTATTAGCAAGTTTGACCCGACTTTTAACCTAGTTAGAGTGGGAATCAGGGGGAACCCTTTTAAGGGTTTATTACCCACATAATTACCAACTTATAACTACTTTTGATTTGACTAATCACTGGACCATTAGTGATTAATCTTAAAGTCAACCGTTAATTACGACAGTTTGACTTTTAAGCTAAAACTAAGCAAAAACTAAACTAAGGAAGGATTAGCAAACTTACTGAAGTCCTAAGCTTGATTAGTGATCACTTGAGAGAAGACTTGTGCTCCAGAAATGCAGAAGTGAAGGTGTGAAGAAAGCTTGCAATTCATTGGCCTTTTATAGTGATTTCAACACCACAAAATGTTGACACATAGGTCTACAACTGACCACAATTCATCAACAAGTGTACCTAAGTGTATAGGGGTCGTTTAGGGGCCAAGCAAGATGAGGAAAATCGTTCAAAGGTCGTTTACAAGGGCTATGGCAGACAAGAATCCAAGAAAATCAACATTCTGTCCAGATAAGGCAGTCGCGTAGCGCGACTGCATATGTGGTTAGTGCTCGCGCTACGCGAGCATGTGTGATCCAGCCAAACCAAATTTTCATTAATTGCAGTTTTGGTCCCTGGTCCTTCTAAAGGTCGCTTTCGTGTCTTGTTTTGCACAATGAGCCCTCTAAATTGACTTATAAGGGCTTTAAGACATTTACCCACTTTGTTTAGCCCTCGATTAACTTTATTGTTACCCGAAAAGTCGTAAACTTCAACGTTGACGTTTTAAACCCTTGTAGACGAATTTGATCATAACTTTCTCGTGCAATAATGAAACTTTATGAAATTTATATCGTGCATTCTAGTGAGCATAATTAACCATTACAAGGCTTCGGGTTTGTCAAGTTTAGTCCTTGTAAGCGATTTAACTTGATTTTGCCATACCAAAGCCTTCAAAACTTATTTCTAAGTTAAGTAAAGGTTATTTAAGGTATGTTAAGCCTATTTCACTATTCCGGCGTGTTCGTTGCATTAAACTGGTTATAATTACGCATCAGTGCGCGTATAACCTTCCAGAAAGCGATTTAGAGCTTGAAATCGAACAAGAATTGATTTTTGCAAAAGATACACATATTTATATAGATCCCAAGTATGAAATACAATATTTCATTGGCTTGGCAGTTGTTTGATGGTCGCAGTGACCCAGGTGTCACACTTTTTCCAACATTAGTACTAAAAAAGGTTAGTTTTATGCCTCATTTGATGTAATTTATATGTTGCATTTTGCACACATCAAGCACTCACATGGTGGAATGGAGTTATAAGAGACAGAGGTGCAGACATAGCAATGGTACAAACGCGGGAAGAATTCAAGAATCTTATGATGAAAGAATTCTGTCCATGAAGCGAAATGAGGGCCCTTGAAACTGAATTCTATTACCTCAAACAAGATAGTGGTGAAAATCGTGCCTACACTGATTGGTACGAAGAGTTGAACCTACTCTGTCCCACTATGGTCACACCCTTGGATCGGGCTATTGAGAGATATATTGATGGCCTACCTGATCCAGTCCAAGATATTGACACTGGCAGCAAACCATCTACTGTTAGTGAGGCTATCGAGGTAGCCGCTACCCTATCTGACTCCTAAGTTAGAAAAAGGAAACTTTTTCGAAAGGGTGACAAGAAACAAACTGCTGAAACTACTCAAGAGAAACCAAAGGAAACAAAAGCCGAACCCTCCAAAAATTCTAAGAAGCGTAAAGCTTCAAATAATTTTACGGTTGTTGCACCAATTCCATTAAATTCAGTACCCGTTAGGGTATTTATCGTGGTAAACAACCTTTGTGCAATCGTTGCAACTATCACCACTAAGCTAACTCTCCATGCCGCCCGTGTACAACTTGTGGTCTTCTAGGCCATCTAGCCGCGACTTGTCACATCCAAAACCAAGCTGCCCCTACTCAAAATCGCCATGGCTACCCAGCTAGAGCATGTTTCAATTCTGGTGACCCAAATCATTTCAAACGAAACTGCCCTAGGCTTGCTAATGCTGGCTTAGCTCATGAACGCGCAATCAACGTTAATGAGGCTCAAGCTGATGACATGGCACTTATGATCATTTGAATCTTTACATTTTCTGTTTGCCATCCAGAAACTATGAATATCTCTCAGTTATATTTGTAATGACAATATAAATTTCAAGAAGTTTTCCTCATTCTTGTTATTCGTGTTTCAATTACAAATTCCAAATTTGATTACACGTATGTGTAATATACAACTATATACTGACTTCGAGGATTCTGTTCTATATTAATTTGAACTAAATCTCGTAGTTTATCCTATTGTGATCGCGCCTAGTGCGTCCACACAATCTTTACAAATGCTATGAACTTGTTTATATGCAAAACACGCGTTACAATTCATGCTAGTATATAATACATACTACCAACTTGGCTAGTGTGAAACAAATGATGCTATTAGTATTAGTGTGAGACATGTGTTGCTTCGATTTTGAATGGTTATTTAATACAAGTGTTTCCTTCGACCCAATTATTTGTTTCCCCACTTAACAAGATGACCTATGTGGACCATGCGACGAAACGAATAATTATGGGTGCACATATAATTATGAAGTTCGATGGATGGAAATGATAGTAAGCCTTGTTAAGTATGGTGACATAAATCTAGAGTGATTAGGTAACGAGACGAGTATAATACAATAAGAACATGGTAGATACGCCACTAGTACTTCCTATATATAAGTGTTCTTATTGTTTTATCCATCGGAACATTATTCAGATCACTTGAAGATTTTATGTTATCTTGGACCTCTATGTGATTATTTGTTTATTTGTATGTGTATTGAGTGCAATATCCAAGACAAGTACATTCTTTAACTCTAGTTGAGCCGACCATGTGTATATTATGGTGTTAAAGGTGACGACCTGTAATGCTATAGGTATGATGACTCATCCCCTTATGCATGAGATGTTCATGGTACATGGGATGTACCTCGTGGGATGATAGAAACCGTGTACGTATGTCAACTTAGGCTTGAATGTACACCAATTATTTGCTTAAGATCTATAATAATTGCCTTTGTATAACAAAATGCCATACAAAACAATTTTTATACACTTGACAACACCCATCAAATTCATAAGTTCTAAAGGAAAATACCTGCTTCACAATTAGTGAGAGGTTAGTATACCTTTAGATACCTAGAATATCACCACTCACACTTTGAATCCCCAAAATCTCAAATACCAAATGATGCTCCACATCTTTGGAATCTAAAGCTTTGCGTATCTTTCAATCATTCCAAACATACTCTATAATCTCCTACGAATAAATTTCGGGACAAAATTCCCTAAAGGAGGGGAGACTGTAACCCTTGTAAAATTTTCAAACTTTCAAAAACTTTTTCTTTTGGAAGTATTTTGTTAACCGATACTTAAACGCAATTGGTTTAATGTAATGTATACTCTGAGACAAGGACATAAGTTACACATATCCTAAATACCCTTTACATAACTTAAATATAAGTTTTGAGGGTTTAGGAATGACAAAAACATGATATTACAAGTCCAGGGGCCAAAATTGACAAAGTGTGAAAATCTACCCGCTAGAGGGCTTACGGACTGTAAGCCAAATAGCCATACGGTCCGTAAGGACCTGCCAGCTGTAGAATATTTTTCTTGATCACCAAGTTCTGCTAAGTTATCCCCTTTCTTCACACCTCGCTCGAACTTGCCACATTCCTTCTGGCTGAAACACCTCATAGGACACTTGTGATGATCCTAGAACAATCCCTATCACTTGGCATGATCTTGTGATGATCTTCTAAGTATAAATAGCCTCCTTGTTTCACCTAATTCCTTGCTCACTTCATTCTTTTCTCTCTAATATGCTCTTGGAGCTTGTTTCCAATATTTAGAAGCGTCCTACTGAGTTCTAAGCATTCCTAGAACACAAGAACCACTTGAACACTTGAACATTGAGCCTTGCTATTTGATTGAACAAGACATATATGCAAACCAGTGAGTACATAGTCCCCTCTTTTACGTTTTTCAAATGTTTTGTGGTGATTCATATGTGTAAACAATTTTTCTCAAATGTATGCCATATGTGTTTACTAAGTGCTTTTTGTGTATTATCTTTATGAAACAAGACAAGACAATGAGACGAGCTAAATCTTTATATAGAATCTTTCTATATTAATAGTTGGATTCTTACAGGATATTTAAAGTACTAATTCAAATCCTTGATTGGATTTCTATGAGTACTTTATAGGTATGAGACAAGACAATGAAACTGATGTGCTTAAAATTACATATAAATTATATCAAATACGACGTAAAATCAACCCCTTTTTAGTACTAATGTTGGAAAAAGCTTGGTTTTTTGTTCCTTTTTAATTTTCAGGGTTAAAAGAGCTTATGTGCAAAAGGAGCAAAAAGACAACAAAAACAAACATAAATACAAGGAAGGAGGAATTGACGCAACCCTCCAAGCCCCGTTTCACATCCAAACCACAAAATAGCAAAACAGAAGACTTGACACGGGGCTGTGTCCATCAGACACGGACCATGTCCAAAGGTGGATGTTGTGCAGAAGAAAAGACAACAGCAAAGGACAAAACTGGCAGCCGACACGGGGCCGTGCTAAGCCAACACGGGGCATGGTCAACTCAAAGATTTTCAGAATCTACGATAGTACAGCAAGTACTGTTTTGTGTACCGTGTGTAAAACACCACTTTAGCGTATGTTTGAAAACAAAATCTTGACTTTTTGTTTTTCGGCCACGGTTGGAGACCATATTCGAGTACTAAGCGTTCTGTATGTATTCAACGTTTGAATAATCTAAGTCCCCAGAGAAATATGAGGTTAGAGCCTAGGTATCTCTACAGAGAACCCTATTCGCTGTAACCTATAGCTCTGATACCAATCTGTCACACCCTGAAATATCAGAGCGTTGGCGTGACTGGAGTGGTATCTTCATTGCACAGCGGAAGCAAATAAGCTAAGACTTTCTAGAAATTGAACGCCCACTAAGTACTCGACTCTTCATGGTTCTCCTATTCCAACCGTGCCTTGTCTTAGAAATGCAACCTGAGAAACAAACATGCGAAAAAGTCAACATAAAGTTGAGCGAGTTCATTGTTTGTTTGTAAAAGATTTGAAATAAATCTTTTTGAATAACCGGTTTTGATGTTTTGTTGAGAAAATGTATTTAAAATCATTTTCTTATCTAGTTACTTGAAACTCTGAATGAAAACATAGTTTGTGTCACATATAAATCAAGTTTTCATGTATAATTCAAGTATTCATGTGTACACCAAGTACTTTATGTATAATTCTAATTTTCTTGAGTACCCCACGTACTTCAAGTACTTATGTATAATTCTAATCTTCTTGAGTACCCCACGTACTTCAAGTATAATTCCCGTTTTCTTGAGTACCCCACGTACTTCAAGTATTTATGTATAATTCTAATCTTCTTGAGTACCCCACGTACTTCAAGTATAATTCTAATCTTCTTGAGTACCCCACGTACTTCAAGTATAATTCTAATTTTCTTGAGTACCCCACGTACTTCAAGTATAATTCTAATTCTAGTATGGTATGAATTTCATGTAATTAAAGTATTCCTGTAAGATCAGGATTGTTAATGGGTTGCAAGGCCATTAACATGTGACACGACATAGGAAGTCACCAAACCTAAGGCATTTAATTGGTATATTCTGAGACACAAAAGCACTACTCGATTCTCGCCCTCACCGAGAGTGTGGCTGCCAGGCACCCGTTAGATCTAACCTTTTGTTCTGCGGTCTAGGTATATTGTTGATTAATGGTGCTTCTGTACCCTATTCGTGACACTCTTTCTCATAACGCATACTACTTGGTAATCGTCCTCACCAAGCGCGTTTCTTGTTGTCATTTCTCATAACGCATCCTACTTGGTTCTCGTCCTCACCAAGTGCGTTTCTTATATTTTTATATTTTCATACCATAACTCATGTATTTTTAAACTCTTGTATTTGTATTTTCAGAAAAAAATAAGCTTGTTTGGAAAACCGGTATAAATCATAAGCTTTTCGTAAACCATTTGTGTTCTTTGTAACATGGTTTAGAAATATATAATTCTTGTATGCTTTGCAAAAAGTGCATGTCTTTCCACCCCAAAAACATTTAGAAAAATGTAAATCCGTAAAAAGGTGGGGTTATGAACTCACCTGAATATTCCTGTGCAAAGCTAGCTAATTACGACTTCGCGATGTCGTTTCCAAGACGAGGCTCGCTATCGTGCATTCTACAATATTCCTAACACGGAATATCT
This sequence comes from Helianthus tuberosus, assembly GCA_030545235.1. NCBI lineage: Eukaryota > Viridiplantae > Streptophyta > Magnoliopsida > Asterales > Asteraceae > Helianthus > Helianthus tuberosus. Next base: position 8,034 of record JARYGA010059246.1, read on the forward strand.
TATAAGTTTCTAAATAATGCGGTAACTAAACTACGTGTTACCGAGCTCTACCGATTCGTTGACGACAAGTGGTTAACTTAATAAAAATGATTAGGTTATACTTTGTCGCCCCGAGAAGTCGTTGTGTATATAGGAATATTCGTACGAAAGTAATATATAATAAACTTGTATTATATATATTGCGTCTTGTATATATATATTTGCCAAAATATTCGTATATGCCGCTTCGGCGTTTGTAATAAATATAAAAAGTTATATTTATTTTGCGAAAGTATCATCGAGTTGTTCGAAGTTTGTAATAAATATACAAACTATATTTATTTTGTAAAACGAATACGAGTTGTTTGGCGCTTGAAATAAATATATAAAATATATTTATTTGATAAAAGAATTATCGTTTTCGTATGTGATAAAGCGTCGTCGAAAGTGATATACACATTTATATTAGTTCTCATAAAAGTCGCTTTTCAATAAAACATGTTTTGCTTTTACGGGTTTTCTCGAAAAACGGGCAGAGTTTCCTCTGTTTTTGGACGCCCCCGACAACACAAGTTGTCGTTATTTTATAAAAATTCAATCAAACAATTCAAACAATAATCATTTCAACAGTATATTTGTATGTGTAAGCGAGTTATATGATCGAATTTAATATATGAATCCTTAAAAATGCATATATAACCATTTCATTAACCGATTCGGTTCAAGAGCTCGCTTTCACGTGATAATAAATAAAACTGTGTAAATAACGTTATAAGTTGCGCCGAAATTCCTTTACCAAACTTTGCGTCGAATTGTTGACTGTTTGACTGTGTTGACTCGGGTTGACTCGGGTTGACCTGAGTCGACTCGGGTTGACCGTGTCAAACAGGGTTATACCAAACCCGAATTCTGAACCATGAGAGCTGTAACGAACCGAGTCCCAAGCATCTAACCGCATCGAGTTGGGCCTGAACCGAATCTGAAGTAAAACCCGAACCAATAAAATTCGAGCAGCTTGGTCTTCCTGCAACTCATAACTGACCCGTATGATGTTTGGCTTGAATCACACCTGAGACCCGCCTGATCGAAGAGAAAAACCCCAATCTAAACCGGAAAGTGAATCAAGACCGAACCATACCTGAATCTGATGAAACTCGTCGGACAAAAGCAAAGTCCGCCGGTCAAAGTCGCCGACCGTCGGACAATGATACCGACCGACGGTTCTCTCTCTCTCGCCTCTCAGTATCTCTCCCTCTCTCCGTCTCGTCTCTCTCTCTCTCTCTCCTCCCGAGTCTCTCTCTCCTCCCGTTGCTTCTGATCTTGACGCCGCTCACCATCACGAGCCGCCACCACTGTAGGTGGTCGGCCGATTATTGTAGAGAGAGGGGGGTAGGTGGTTGTGGAGTATGGCTCGCTTGCCGGAGCAGAAGAGGAGCCGGCAACCAGCTCCGGTCACTGGAACCGAGAGAAAGAAGGAGGATCAAGGAGGGGGTGTGGCTGGTTGGGCTTGGTTTGTGAAGATGAAGACTTTTTTTTTTTTGAGTTTTACAGTAGAATCGAGAGGGAAGACAGGGGTATTGGGGCTTGTTTGTGTATGGTTTATAATTGTCTGCACAAGTGAAGCATAAGGTAAGGGGTGTGAACCCTTTTATAAAGTTTTTGAGATTTTTAAAGATTTTGTGTGGATCTTGTGTTTCACATTTTAGAGACATAATCTTTTGTAGAAATTTTGTTTAGATTGTGTAAATCTTATGTAGACTTGATAAATCTTGTATAGATCCAGTAAATCTTGATAGGATTCTAATATCTTATGTGCAGGTTTAGGCTTGTGGGTTTTGGGCTTGGGCCCAGGGCCCACAAGCCCATCTCACGTGTAAGTGGCCCGTAATTCCTACGAGACCCGATATCGCAACCCAAATTCCATAAGTGTTGATAGCATAAAAATATTCGTGTAACATCCATATTTGTCGGTGTCGTCAGTATTTCGTACGGTATCAGTCCGTTGTCATTTGATGTTCCGCAGATTCCACGCGAATCTTCATACGCGTACTGTAGAGTCGGATAAGCGTTCCTAGGCACTCCAAAGGCCTAATTAAGTTAATGTGCGTCGTAAACACTATTTAATGTCGCGTAGATCGCCTGTTAATCACGTAATTAAGGGCGTAAATTACCGGTTGTCACATTCTCCCCCTGTTAATAAAATTTCGTCCTCGAAATTTAGTTTACGCTAACTCCTTAGAGTTACGTTATGCTTAGAAAATACGAATAGTACCAAAGTGAACGATCATGAAATCGAATCAAGACTTATTCGAATGATGTGAATTCAAGGACGTATCACAAGATGCAAGTGAATTCTAGAAATGATCGCATCAAATAAATGAACTTAGATTTCAACAAGCTCATATTTACTAGTTTGCATGAATCGCTCGATCGTGATCAGCGCAAGCTGCAAGTTCTACCGACGCCACAAGGTGTCGTAGTGAATGAAACAACTCAATAATAGCGGTGATTGAACAAGTATCACCTGTGTTTTGCATCGAATGCTCAATCGTAATTAGCCCAAGCTACAAGTTATACTGGCACCACAAGGTGTCGAAATCAACAAACGACTTAATGGAGTCGTAGACCAAACAAATCTACTACGACTCAGAACAATGAAACGCTTGTTAAAACGAATTCGAATATGATGTTTTCAATACATCATATGGTGTCTTGAATCGAATATCTGTAATGAACAAGTTCAAACAATTGAATTTGGTTTCGGCGCTAGCCGACAATAAATACATGTATTGTCAAGAAAACTTTTGGCATGGTCACAACGAAATGCCATGTATGTAACTTGAAAAAGAAAGGAATTTTCAAGAAAATGTGTTGACTTGATAACAAAGAAGCCAACAATTTCAATAATGCGGGTCATTCGAATCACGAATCAATAATTAGATTTAGCGAAATAATATTTGAACTTTAATGAAACGCTTATTCGAAATGAAACCACATGCGTAACAAACGATGCATGCGTAACATATGAATTTTCAAGAAATGAAGCAATGAGTATTCGCTGTAATGAAAGAAATGATTGTGATACAATGACCATTAAGAGGAGTAGAGATACAAAAATCTACTCTGTAAATGTGAAAGTCGAAATTTCAATAAAAGAAATTTAAGGACTTTACCTGGGGTTGCATGTGACGACCAGTTGTTAGGTGACATTACCATAGAATGTCAAACATAGCGTATTCGTCGTTAATAAGTCAGGGGGAATGCGGAGACATACGTCTTCTTCTTAGCATGACTCGTGTCGTTTGCAGGACCGCGTGCCAACTGCCGCTTCCTCGAAAGTCGTATGTGACGTACTTCAACCTCCGTTGATGTATATCTTAAGTTTCACGTGTACTTTTGCACGCCCTTGCTTCGTTTTGTGTAGGTTACCTGCTTGGCTAAATAAAATAGCATAGATGACATAAAAATGGCGTTTGTCCGTGTTAATAAACGTGGTACCTACGTGATGACCTTTAATGAACTCCTACATGAGCTTCCGAAGGTCTTAAATGCATGTTTCCTAAACTCTCAGGGTTTTATGTACTGTATGCGACTGTTTTGTGTACCGTGTGTAAAACACCACTTTAGCGTATGTTTGAAAACAAAATCTTGACTTTTTGTTTTTGGGCCACGGTTGGAGACCATATTCGAGTACTAAGTGTTCTGTATGTATTCAACGTTTGAATAATCTAAGTCCCCAGAGAAATATGAGGTTAGAGCCTAGGTATCTCTACAGAGAACCCTGTTCGCTGTAACCTATAGCTCTGATACCAATCTGTCACACCCCGAAATATCAGAGCGTTGGCGTGACTGGACTGGTATCTTCATTGCACAGCGGAAACAAATAAGCTAAGACTTTCTAGAAATTGAACGCCCACTAAGTACTCGACTCTTCATGGTTCTCCTATTCCAACTGTGCCTTGTCTAAGAAATGCAACCTGAGAAAGAAACATGCGAAAAAGTCAACATAAAGTTGAGCGAGTTCATTGTTTGTTTGTAAAAGATTTGAAATAAATCTTTTTGAATAACTGGTTTTTGATGTTTTGTTGAGAAAATGTATTTAAAATCATTTTCTTATCGAGTTACTTGAAACTCTGAATGAAAACATAGTTTGTGTCACATATAAATCAAGTTTTCATATATAATTCAAGTATTCATGTGTACACCAAGTACTTTATGTACAATTCTAATTTTCTTGAGTACCCCACGTACTTCAAGTACTTATGTATAATTCTAATCTTCTTGAGTACCCCACGTACTTCAAGTATAATTCCTGTTTTCTTGAGTACCCCACGTACTTCAAGTATTTATGTATAATTCTAATCTTCTTGAGTACCCCACGTACTTCAAGTATAATTCTAATCTTCTTGAGTACCCCACGTACTTCAAGTATAATTCTAATTTTCTTGAGTACCCCACGTACTTCAAGTATAATTCTAATTCTAGTATGGTATGAATTTCATGTAATTAAAGTATTCCTGTAAGATCAGGATTGTTAATGGGTTGCAAGGCCATTAACATGTGACACGACATAGGAAGTCACCAAACCTAAGGCATTTAATTGGTGTATTCTGAGACACAAAAGCACTACTCGATTCTCGCCCTCACCGAGAGTGTGGCTGCCAGGCACCCGTTAGATCTAACCTTTTGTTCTGCGGTCTAGGTATATTGTTGATTAATGGTGCTTCTGTACCTTATTCGTGACACTATTTCTCTTAACGCATCCTACTTGGTTCTCGTCCTCACCAAGCGCGTTTCTTGTTGTCATTTCTCATAACGCATCCTACTTGGTTCTCGTCCTCACCAAGTGCGTTTCTTATATTTTTATATTTTCATACCATAACTCATGTATTTTTAAACTCTTGTATTTGTATTTTCAGAAAAATACGCTTGTTTGGAAAACCGGTATAAATCATAAGCTTTTCGTAAACCATTTGTGTTCTTTGTAACATGGTTTAGAAATATATAATTCTTGTATGCTTTGAAAAAAGTGCATGTCATTCCACCCCAAAAACATTTAGAAAAATGTAAATCCGTAAAAAGGTGGGGTTATGAACTCACCTGAATATTCCTGTGCAAAGCTAGCTAATTACGACTTCACGATGTCGTTTCCAAGACGAGGCTCGCTATCGTGCATTCTACAATATTCCTAACACGGAATATCTTATAAGTTTCTAAATAATGCGGTAACTAAACTACGTGTTACCGAGCTCTACCGATTCGTTGACGACAAGTGGTTAACTTAATAAAAATGATTAGGTTATACTTTGTCGCCCCGAGAAGTCGTTGTGTATATAGGAATATTCGTACGAAAGTAATATATAATAAACTTGTATTATATATATTGCGTCTTGTATATATATATTTGCCAAAATATTCGTATATGCCGCTTCGACGTTTGTAATAAATATAAAAAGTTATATTTATTTTGCGAAAGTATCATCGAGTTGTTCGAAGTTTGTAATAAATTTACAAACTATATTTATTTTGTAAAACGAATACGAGTTGTTTGGCGCTTGAAATAAATATATAAAATATATTTATTTGATAAAAGAATTGTCGTTTTCGTATGTGATAAAGCGTCGTCGAAAGTGATATACACATTTATATTAGTTCTCATAAAAGTCGCTTTTCAATAAAACATGTTTTGCTTTTACGGGTTTTCTCGAAAAACGGGCAGAGTTTCCTCTGTTTTTGGACGCCCCTGACAACGCAAGTTGTCGTTATTTTATAAAAATTCAATCAAACAATTCAAACAATAATCATTTCAACAGTATATTTGTATGTGTAAGCGAGTTATATGATTGAATTTAATATATGAATCCTTAAAAATACATATATAACCATTTCATTAACTGATTCGGTTCACGAGCTCGCTTTCACGTGATAATAAATAAAACTGTGTAAATAACGTTATAAGTTGTGCCGAAATTCCTTTACCAAACTTTGCGTCGAATTGTTGACCGTTTGACTGTGTTGACCGCGGTTGACCTGAGTCGACTCGGGTTGACCGAGTCAAACAGGGTTATACCAAACCCGAATTCTGAACCGTGAGAGCCGTAACGAACCGAGTCCCAAGCATCTAACCGCATCGAGTTGGGCCTGAACCGAATCTGAAGTAAAACTCGCACCAATAAAATTCGAGCAGCTTGGTCTTCCTGCAACTCATAACTGACCCGTATGATGTTTGGCTCGAATCACACCTGAGACCCGCCTGATCAAAGAGAAAAACCCCAATCTGAACCGGAAAGTGCATCAAGACCGAACCATACCTGAATCTGATGAAACTCGTCGGACAAAAGCAAAGTCCGCCGGTCAAAGTCGCCGACCGCCGGACAATGATACCGACCGACGGTTCTCTCTCTCTCTCTCTCGCCTCTCAGTATCTCTCTCTCTTTCTCCGTCTCGTCTCTCTCTCTCTCTCCTCCTGAGTCTCTCTCTCCTCCCGTTGCTTCTGATCTTGACGCAGCTCACCATCACGCGCCGCCACCACTGTAGGTGGTCGGCCGATTATTGTAAAGAGAGGGGGGGTAGGTGGTTGTGGAGTATGGCTCGCTTGCCGGAGTAGAAGAGGAGCCGGCAACCAGCTCCGGTCACTGGAACCGAGAGAAAGAAGGAGGATCAAGGGGGGGGGGTGTGGCTGGTTGGGCTTGGTTTGTGAAGATGAAGACTTTTTTTTTGAGTTTTACAGTATAATCGAGAGGGAAGACAGGGGTATTGGGGCTTGTTTGTGTATGGTTTATAATTGTCTGCACAAGTGAAGCATAAGGTAAGGGGTGTGAACCCTTTTATAAAGTTTTTTGAGATTTTTAAAGATTTTGTGTGGATCTTGTGTTTCACATTTTAGAGACATAATCTTTTGTAGAAATTTTGTTTAGATTGTGTAAATCTTATGTAGATTTGATAAATCTTGTATAGATCCAGTAAATATTGATAGGATTCTAATATCTTATGTGCAGGTTTAGGCTTGTGGGTTTTGGGCTTGGGCCTAGGGCCCACAAGCCCATCTCACGTGTAGGTGGCCCGTAATTCCTACGAGACTCGATATCGCAACCCAAATTCCATAAGTGTCGATAGCATAAAAATATTCGTGTAACATCCATATTTTTCGGTGTCGTCAGTATTTCGTATGGTATCAGTCCGTTGTCATTTGATGTTCCGCAGATTCCACTCGAATCTTCATACGCGTACTGTAGAGTCGGATAAGCGTTCCTAGGCACTCCAAAGGCCTAATTAAGTTAATGTGCGTCGTAAACACTATTTAATGTCGCGTAGATCGCCTGTTAATCACGTAATTAAGGGCGTAAATTACCGGTTGTCACAATGTTTGTGACACCTGGGTCACTGCGACCACAAAGAAGTACCAAACCAATGAAATATTGTATTTCATACTTGGGATTTGTACAAATATGTGTATCATTTGCACATATCAATTCTTGTTCGATTTCGGGCTCTAATAGGCTTCACATACCTTAAATAACCTTTACATAACTTATAAATAAGTTTTGAAGGCTTTGGTATGACAAAATCAAGTTTAATCGCTTACAGGGACTAAATTCGACAAACTGTGAAAGTATGCCGATTTGAACTGTAACATAAATCCCGGAACATGACCATAAGTTAAACATACCATAAATATCCTTTACATAGCTTAGAAATAGGCTTTGAGGGGTTCGGTGTGCTAAAATAAACTTTTGGGTCATTCAGGGACTAAAAGCGTCAAAAAGTGCACAAGTTTGCACTTTCGCGCATATCTTACGTTGTGAATACATCCGGACCTCCAAAAAAATTTATTTAAGCATTATAATATTATGCTTTAGTGTTTGGCTTGTCAAAAATCCATTCGTCACGCAATTTGGATCGTTTTTCGCGCTTATGCGCATTCCGTCGTAATTAAGCAAACATCGCAACCGTACGGCCAAACAAACCGACATCCGAGATGTTTTCAAGCATATTTCTTGTTCCCTATGTCTTAACATCATTGTGGAGCTTGAAATTGGGTTTGACGGGTGTTAGAAGTGTCGTTACGCAACGAATCAAGGTGCAGGGACTGAAACTGTAATTCTGCCAAAGTTAATGGCTTACGGACCGTAAGCCATGACCCTTACGGTCCGTAAGGGGTCCCCAGAACAACAGATCAGTTTAAACAGCTGTTGCCTCTTCAGGATAATGAGGGGCCAATTTGCACTTGCCTGTTCAGGATAATGAGGGGCCAATTTGCACTTGCCTCTTCAGGATAATGAGGGGCCAATTTGCACTTGCCTCTTCAGGATAATGAGGGGCCAATTTAAACTTGCCCTTTCATGCTCATTAGGGGCCATTTTGATGTTACCATAAGGTTTCAACAAGTGTATGGACCAGATCAAAGCACGTTATTCGATAAACGATCCTAACGGTTCCAAGAATCCTATAAATACCCAACCCTTTCACAACTCAAAACCCACACAAATCTGATCTCAAAGCTCTAAGTTGAAGTCATTGCTTCATACCTGAGCTATTCGATCAAGAATTACTAGCGGGGACCCTTTGTAAGTGTTCCTTCGTTCTTTTATCGCTTTTCGAGTCCGAAAGTCAAACTATGTTTGACTTTCTGCGTTGACCAGTTTATGGTCAACACGAAATTCGTTTGAACTTCATAACGTGAGCGTAATCACGATGGCTATAGTCCTTAGTGACTATACCTACTGATTACCACGTTATCTAGGCTCAGTGACGAGTCGTAGTTTCGGCCAAAATGCGCATTTACGCGTATTTTGTAACCAAACTACTCTTGGGTATCAAAACCGTTTGTTTTGATACCAAACCTGTTTTCTAAACTTAGTTAAGCATGTTTTAACATGCTTAGCTCGTCACTTTTAGTTTAGTGCTTATATAGGGTCGTAAGGTAAGCGATCTAAACAATCGCTTATACTTTCGAACCCGACCCGTTTGGTCGATCATTAGGATCCGACCAAACACATTAGGTGACCATAGTATATAGGGAATAACCTTCCGAGGTTATACCTTATGGTCGCTTCGTTTAAGTAGTTGTATGATAGGTAGTTTATATGCCTTAGGTAAATTACCAAAATGCCCTTTTTACGCCAAAATTCATTTTAAGCATATGTAACATAACTTTTGACATCTAAACTGATTTGGTAACAATATTAGACATGTTAAGGCATATTTTACTTGTCATAGGACTAGTTAGGCGTTCTGAACGCGTTTTACGCAAACGACGCGTTAAAGTAGCATAAGCTACCTAAACGGGTCGTAATGGGTCGTAGGCACTTAGGTTAGGTTTCATTTTAGTATGTCGGCTTTTTTAATCCATATTACATGAGTCCCCATACTGATTTGGTTTACGAACCCTCATTCTATCCAATCCTCCGATTTTAGGTCCGGTATATTAACATAGTTACCTATATTAGGTGTCGTTTGATATCCGTGATCTCTAGCATTGTTTGGTTGTTACTCAAGGACTACTAAGCAATCTCAAGTGAGTACATAGACCCCTCTTTTACTGTTTTCCAAACATTTTGGGGTGAAACACATGTGCCTACTTGTTACTTTCGTGCCTTTCATGCTTTCATATCCTATGCTTGTTATGTTCATTAGTACATTATAGTACATGATTTCATTACATTTTATGCTATGTATGTCCATTGTGTGCATACTTAGTACATCATTTTACATTCCATTTCATGCTATGTACGCCCATTGTATGCATACTTAATACATTGTTTTACATTACATTCTATGCTATGTATGTCCATTGTGTGCATAGTTAGTACATTTATTATTGATCACATGCTTACATTTTGGGATAACATTTGGTTTGTTTAAATGGGACAATGTACATTCATTAAGACCGATCATGCCGCTCAGTAGTAGGTAGTGGTACCATAGGACTTGACAACTCCCATTCCTGAAATCCCGGGTTTGTTTGGATTGGAAGGAATGACCGAATCTGACTACATTTCTAGGTGGACCTTAGACTTTGTGCTAGGGTTTATTCTACAGTCACAAGGCTTGGATGTATGAATTTTCACAATACCACATAGATGTTTATATCAGTATAGCATGCATTTATTACACAAAACATAACTTTGATTTAAACCATGTTTTACTTCAATACCTTGGTTTTGTGCATTTTACATATGGTTTAGTTGACATATTTCACTTACCATACATAAACATTTTGACATTGATATACACAATTCATGGTTTACATTAGACATAAACATTTTGACAATTGATTATACATAAACATTTTACTTTGGTGGTTTGGTTTGGGTAAGTGATTTAAGTAACGAGGCGTGTGTAATACGATACAAGTATGGTGGATACGCCACTGGTACTTCCTATATATAAGTGCTTGTATGGTATTACATATCATAGCGTTATTTGAATCATTTCAATTTAGACATATAACATTTTATACAAATAACATACTTTTCACAACACATTGTTTTCCAAACAACTTATCTAATACGAACACATTTTTCTTGGTTATTTACTTAACCATGTATTATTCTTTTATTCATATATATCATTTGGTTTATTTTTCACTTTTCAAATGATTTACAAGACAAAGCAAATTACAAGGTTCATGACTAAACATTTTCTTAAACATAAGTCATGAATTCTATTTTCACAAAACCTATGTATCTCACAGGCATTTTTATGCTGACGTACCTATTTTCACATGTGTTTCAGGATATGATGCATTGGATTTATCAAGATACACTTAGGCGGACTTGGGCCTTAGTGACAATAAAAGATGCAAGACTAGTTATTTATGTTATATTTCTTTGATTGTCAAGACATTGTAACTCTTTTAATCAATAAAACAATATTTCAATTTCCATGTGTTATGAAACAATGATTCTGTTACAACACTCCCCGACATTTCCGCCACGTTTTGTTGTTTTACGTGGTCGGGGTGTGATAGAAAAGTTGGTATCAGAGCTCATGGTTATAGGGAATTAGGTTATTAGTAATGCTTTGACCTAGTCTATAACCTTCCTAGGACCCTAACGCGAGTTTACTTGCGTTTAGTCATAAAACAATACCGTCACCAATCCTTAGGCGACAACCGCAACAAGAACACAAACTTCAAAACCACTTTGAAAAGCAATCATCTGTTCTAGGATGATTGATTACTAGGTTTTGAACCCTCTAAGTTTTCAAATCTCGTCAAAGTTTGGGTCTTATAATGTGAACACGTGCAAACTGGAAGAGTGAATGCCTGTACCCTGAGTTTTCTGTCGAAGGCTAGAGTGTTCGTACAAATCCGCAGTATCGGACCAGTCACTCTTACCTGGGAACTCTTGGGGTGAGTGTTCACTTATAGGCGAGCATGTCTTTAGTGATACATTAATATGATCCGCTACTTTGATTTGTCACCGTCTCATTTGTTTGTCTTAAGTAACAAACAAATGATCGCAATTTTCATGCGTTACCATTCTGTTTTGATTATCCAATAACCTTTCACCTGTTTCTTCCTATGTCTTTCATTTCCTTCTAGAATGTCTCTTCCTCTCAGCAACAGTCAAATGTCCGAACGAACAACCAAATTTGCCCAGCGAATAGGCGAAGTGGTTCTGAAGACTGTGGATTTAGGCATTGCCATGTATCGTCTCCAGGATGAAGCCACTCAAGAGTCACCAAAGGAGGCAGAGGCCAAGCCTTCACCTAAACCAAAGAAACGTAAAGCTTCAAAGAATCCCGCAGCGGTGGCACCAAAACAGGCAAGACCTAGCCAAGTGACAGCACTACCAGCCAGGAAGCCATACAACGGAACTGCACCCTTGTGCAACCAATGTAGCCTTCATCATCAGGCTAGCGTGAAGTGCCGCAAATGCCAAATTTGTGGACTTATAGGTCATACGGCAAGGGTTTGCCCAACTACAGCAGTACCAAATCAAACAGGACCCATCAGGGTGGCAACACCACCTGCTAAGAAGCAATACAAGGGAACGACACCAATATGCGACAAATGTAATGGGCATCACCAAGCTCACTTACAGTGTCGTCTGTGTGTATCATGTGGGCGAGTTGGTCACCTGGCAAGTGCTTGTCGATATAACCAGAACCAAGGTGGTCCAAATCAACCACAAGCCGACTCTGCTCAAGCTCGTTTCTCACCAGGGTCTTGCTACAACTGTGGCGAGATGGGCCATTTCCTAAGGGATTGCCCAAAGCTTGCTAATGCAAATCCAACCCACGGATGAGCAGTTGGCTGACTAGAAAATGTTGCTGTCTTATCCTTTTGTTCTTCTATTTTCTTGTAATGTGAAACAATCTGTTTTGTTTATAAATAAATTGTTGTTCACAATTCTGATATACAAGTGTAGTTACATGAGTGTATGGAAATCCTCTATAATACCTACATTAAGGAACTATGTTCCTTACAAACTACTCCTCCGAATTTCCCATTCTTGCGTTTGCTCATGAGTCCCTTGGAAAATTCTAAGTACTCGTTTCACTCTAAGAAACAAAGTACAGAAAATAAAGTGACATTACGAGTGATCGTGCTTTTGCACAACTGTGCCTTTGAAATCCTTGGTTAGATAACTGAGGGTATGTTCAATCTCGTACCCATATCATTTGATTCTGTTTTCGTAACAATATACATATTATAAGTATTACAAAAACAATCTTCATGATCTCAAAACATTTCATATAGTCTGAAAACAATTTTTCGAATGCATTGGCTATGTTTTCAAAAACAACCTTCATGATTTCAAAATGTTTCATATAGTCTGAAAACAATATTAATACAATATATTTTCTTATCAAGTGCATGATTTCAAAAGCATCATTTAAGTTTTCCAAAAAAAAAACCTTATACATAATTTCAAAAATTCATCTCGCATGATTTTAAAACATTTTTATAAATATACTTACCTAGTACACCTACTTTATGATTTCAAAAGTATTATGCATAAGGTTTCAAAAACATTGAACACAATTTTTTTAAGAACCCCATGCATAGTTTTCAAAAATATTTATCCTTATACATTGACTTAACCTTCAAATTCTGCTTAATATGTCGTCTTGACATATCTAGCATCTCAACTTCATAAGCATTTTTACTTCATGTTTTGACTTAAGCACATCCAGTGCAAGGTTTCAAAACAGGTTTCAAAACATCTTCAACTTCTAAAATCCATATGGGATCTTTTTATCTCCATAATTAGACCCTCGTGGATGATTATCATACAAATCAGAGTCCTTAATTGGATTCCTTGTGTACCTACTTCGAACATTTCGGTTCTTTATAATCAAAATCGAATTTTCTCTTTGAAAGATCTTTCTATCTTTATAGTTAGATTCTTAGAAATATTTAAAGCACCAATCAAAATCCACTGATTCGATATCTGGTGTGCTTTGAATACATGTGCACAATTAGCAGAACAAATTAACAAAATGATAACAAATCAAGTTAAACAATTTTGTGGTTATGTGACTATGTGTTTATGCATTTTTCTGTGTTTTCTTTTATGCATTTTTCTGTGTTTTTGTATACTCTGGATATTCGTTATCCAAATCCTCATAGAACCTTTCGTATCTTCATATGAGGGATTCCTAGAGGATATTCAAAAAGGTACTACCTTAAATCCTTATTGGGCTTCTACATGATAGTTAAGACCCTTGGATTGTATAGTACCACTCCATGATTCATAAGAGACCCTTTTAGTGGTCTAGTAAAAAAGATTGATTCAAAAATCTGGTTAAGAATGACATGTGATGATATAAGCTGAAAAGACCCTTGGTTGTCTATTAAAATCATTTATTTATTTAATAAAAGGGACCCTATGGTGGTCTAGTCACAATCCTCACAGGCTTGTTCATTGTTTTGTTCCCCTACACATTTTAAGATGCACTACGTGACTATGCAAGGAATTACGTGATTATGGATGCATACATAATTACGAAGTTCAGTGCACGGAAACCACAGTAAGACTTATTATGTGTAAGAACCGATAGTGACAACCATAACGAAATGTGAACAATGTAATAGAGGTACGGTGGACGCACCAATGACGCTTTATATACTTGTATATAAGTGTCCCTCTCACATTACAAGCATGATGTTATTGTAAAGTTACTAGAAGTTCAGGACTCTAACCAGTGTTGTTTGATCTTTTCAACTTCATGTTTCAAGCTCTCACAAGTTTCCTCTGAATAAATTTCGGGACGAAATTTCCTAAAGTAGGGGAGACTGTGATACCTGGGTCACTGCGAACATCAAACAAATACCAAACCAATGAAATATTGTATTTCATACTTGGGATTTGTACAAATATGTGTATCATTTGCACATATCAATTCTTGTTCGATTTCGGGCTCTAAATCGCTTTCTAGAAGGTTATACGCGCATTGATACGTAAATATAACCAGTTTAATGCAACGAACACTCCGGAATAGTGAAATAGGCTTCACATACCTTAAATAACCTTTACATAACTTAGAAATAAGTTTTGAAGGCTTTGGTATGAGAAAATCAAGTTTAATCGCTTACAGGAACTAAATTCGACAAACTGTGAAAGTATGCCGATTTGAACTGTAACAGACATCCCAGAACATGAACATAAGTTAAACATACCATAAATATCCTTTACATAGCTTAGAAATAGGCTTTGAGGGGTTCGGTGTGCTAAAATAAACTTATGGGTCATTCAGGGACTAAAAGCGTCAAAAAGTGCACAAGTTTGCACTTTCGCGCATATCTTACGTTCTGAATACATCCGGACCTCCAAAAAAATTTATGTAAGCATTATAATATTATGCTTTAGTGTTTGGATTGTCAAAAATCCATTCGTCATGCAATTTGGATCGTTTTTCGCGCTTATGCGCATTCCGTCGTAATTAAGCAAACATCGCAACCGTACGGCCAAACGAACCGACATCCGAGATGTTTTCAAGTATATTTCATGTTCCCTATGTCTTAACATCATTGTGGAGCTTGAAATTTGGTTTGACGGGTGTTAGAAGTGCCGTTACGCAACGAAACAAGGTGCAGGGACTGAAACTGTAATTCTGCCAAAGTTAATGGCTTACGGACCGTAAGCCATGACCCTTACGGTCCGTAAGGGGTCCCCAGAACAGCAGATCAGTTTAAACAGCTGTTTCCTCTTCAGGATAATGAGGGGCCAATTTGCACTTGCCTCTTCAGGATAATGAGGGGCCAATTTGCACTTGCCTCTTCAGGATAATGGGGGGCCAATTTGCACTTGCCTCTTCAGGATAATGAGGGGCCAATTTGCACTTGCCTCTTCAGGATAATGAGGGGCCAATTTACACTAGCCCTTTCATGCTCACGAGGGGCCATTTTGATGTTACCATAAGGTTTCAACAAGTGTATGGACCAGATCAAAGCACGTTATTCGATAAACGATCCTAACGGTTCCAAGAATCCTATAAATACCCAACCCTTTCACAACTCAAAACCCACACAAATCTGATCTCAAAGCTCTAAGTTGAAGTCATTTCTTCATACCTGAGCTATTCGATCAAGAATTACTAGCGGGGACCCTTTGTAAGTGTTCCTTCGTTCTTTTATCGCTTTTCGAGTCCGAAAGTCAAACTATGTTTGACTTTCTGCGTTGACCAGTTTACGGTCAACGCGAAGTTCGTTTGAACTTCATAACGTGAGCGTAATCACGATGGCTATAGTCCTTAGTGACTATACCTACTGATTACCACGTTATCTAGGCTCAGTGACGAGTCGTAGTTTCGGCCAAAATGCGCATTTACGCGTATTTTGTATCCAAACTACTCTTGGGTATCAAAACCGTTTGTTTTGATACCAAACCTGTTTTCTAAACTTAGTTAAGCATGTTTTAACATGCTTAGCTCGTCACTTTTAGTTTAGTGCTTATATAGGGTCGTAAGGTAAGCGATCTAAACAATCGCTTATACTTTCGAACCCGACCCGTTTGGTCGATCATTAGGATCCGACCAAACACATTAGGTGACCATAGTATATAGGGAATAACCTTCCGAGGTTATACCTTATGGTCGCTTCGTTTAAGTAGTTGTATGATAGGTAGTTTATATGCCTTAGGTAAATTACCAAAATGCCCTTTTTACGCCAAAATTCATTTTAAGCATATGTAACATAACTTTTGACATCTAAACTGATTTGGTAACAATATTAGACATGTTAAGGCATATTTTACTTGTCATAGGACTAGTTAGGCGTTCTGAACGCGTTTTACGCAAACGACGCGTTAAAGTAGCATAAGCTACCTAAACGGGTCGTAATGGGTCGTAGGCACTTAGGTTAGGTTTCATTTTAGTATGTCGGCTTTTTTAATCCATATTACATGAGTCCCCATACTGATTTGGTTTACGAACC
Organism: Helianthus tuberosus; assembly: GCA_030545235.1. Taxonomy (NCBI): domain Eukaryota; kingdom Viridiplantae; phylum Streptophyta; class Magnoliopsida; order Asterales; family Asteraceae; genus Helianthus; species Helianthus tuberosus. The sequence continues at coordinate 24,400 of JARYGA010059246.1, forward strand.
CTCATTCTATCCAATCATCCGATTTTAGGTCCGGTATATTAACATAGTTACCTATATTAGGTGCCGTTTGATATCTGTGATCTCTAGCATTGTTTGGTTGTTACTCAAGGACTACAAAGCAATCTCAAGTGAGTACATAGACCCCTCTTTTACTGTTTTCCAAACATTTTGGGGTGAAACACATGTGCCTACTTGTTACTTTCGTGCCTTTCATGCTTTCATATCCTATGGTTGTTATGTTCATTAGTACATTATAGTACATGATTTCATTACATTTTATGCTATGTATGCCCATTGTGTGCATACTTAGTACATCATTTTACATTACATTTCATGCTATGTACGCCCATTGTGTGCATACTTAGTACATTATTTTACATTGCATTCTATGCTATGTATGTCCATTGTGTGCATACTTAGTACATTTATTATTCATCACATGCTTATATTTTGGTATGACATTTGGTTTGTTTAAATGGGACAATGTACATTCATTAACACCGATCATGCCGCTCGGTAGTAGGTAGTGGTACCATAGGACTTGATAACTCCCATTCCTGAAATCCTGGGTTTGTTTGGATTGGAAGGAATGACCGAATCCGACTACATTTCTAGGTGGACCTTAGACTTTGTGCTAGGGTTTATTCTGCAGTCACAAGGCTTGGATGTATGAATTTTCACAATACCGCATAGATGTTTATATCAGTATAGCGTCCATTTATTACACAAAACATAACTTTGATTTAAACCATGTTTTACTTCAATACCTTGTTTTTGTGCATTTTACATATGGTTTAGTTGACATATTTCACTTACCATACATAAACATTTTGACATTGATATACACAATTCATGGTTTACATTATACATAAACATTTTGACAATTGATTATACATAAACATTTTACTTTGGTGGTTTGGTTTGGGTAAGTGATTTAAGTAACGAGGCGTGTGTAATACGATACAAGTATGGTGGATACGCCGCTGGTACTTCCTCTATATAAGTGCTTGTATGGTATTACATATCGTAGCGTTATTTGAATCATTTCAATTTAGACATATAACATTTTATACAAATAACATACTTTTCACAACACATTGTTTTACAAACAACTTATCTAATACAAACTCATTTTTCTTGGTTATTTACTTAACCATGTATTATTCTTTTATTCATATATATCATTTGGTTTATTTTTCACTTTTTAAATGATTTACAAGACTAAGCAAATTACAAGGTTCATGACTAAACATTTTCTTAAACATAAGTCATGAATTCTATTTTCACAAAACCTATGTATCTCACAGGCATTTTTATGCTGACGTACCTATTTTCACATGTGTTTCAGGATATGATGCATAGGATTTATCAAGATACACTTAGGCGGACTTGGGCCTTAGTGACAATAAAAGATGCAAGACTAGTTATTTATGTTATATTTCTTTGATTGTCAAGACATTGTAACTCTTTTAATCAATAAAACAATATTTCAATTTCCATGTGTTATGAAACAATGATTCTGTTACAACACTCCCTGACATTTCCGCCACGTTTTGTTGTTTTACGTGGTCGGGGTGTGACAATGTTAGTACAAGATCTGACAAGTAGTTAATGAGGAAGAGAGAGAGAGAGATGGCCACGGGGCCGTGCCAGGCGGGCACGGGCCATAGTGAAGCTTCTGAAGACAGCTACAAATAGAAGTTCTTGGTTCCACTCCAAACCATCCCTTGGCAAACCACTTCTCTCTCACTTGCCACCACTACAACACCATCATCCACCACCATCATCCATTTTCCATCTTTTTGAGTGTGTATGTAGTCTCGGGATCCAAGATTGATCGTAAGAATCTTTGTCAAACAAATCCCATGCTTGGCTAAATTTTTACATCACTTGGTGAAGACATATCTTTTATGTATTTTCTTTTATGATTTCCAATCTTTGCCAACTTTTTAATTGGTATGTATTAATGACTTTAATAATTAGTTTTTTATATTGAAGGCGAATCTACTTAACCATTGTTCATATGTCGTTTATTCACATATTTGTGTCTTTACGGTCTATATAAAGCACGTTAACTACTTGGAAGGGGGTTAGAAGGGTGGTTGGATAATTCTATGTCTCGTTCAATGTATAGATCATGCGAGAACCTGGTTCAAGCTTAGTATTACTCCATGGATTAGTCGGAAAAATTCTACTGAAAGTAAGAAACCGCTTGAATCCCTTATTCATAAACTACTATTAAAACTTTAAACCAACCCCACGAGGACTGTATCCCTGCTGACTCAGACCAACGGGTTGAGGGTGACCGCTGCCTGGAAGTTGGCCCACCACATTTTGCATTAATAACTTACTTAATTATCTTTCAATAATCTGGCCTAGTGGGATTGTATTCTTGTTGTCTCAAACCACTAGGTTGAGGGTAACGTCGCCTTCACAAAAGGGGCCTACTAATATAACTAAGTTAATCTCTTAAAATGCCCAAAGTGCGGAAATCATCAAAAGGATACATGAAAGATAATTCAGATCCAAGTGATTCTTTCTTGTTTATCTATTTTTATTTTATTTTCTGTTTTTATCTTTTTATTAGTTTAAGAAATCTTTTCTCAAAGTTTGGTTCAATTAGACGTTGACGATAAGCCGATACTAAAAGTCCTTGGACGAACTCGGTATCTTGCTATCACTATACTACGTCCGCGATGGGTATACTTGCCCTAAGCGTGTGTGTAGAGTGATAGTGGAATATCGTGTTTCATAAATTTAAAACTTGAAATCGGCAAGTAAAAATAGCTAAAAATATAACTAAAAATACACTCACACCGACACACGTCAAGCTTTTGGCGCTGTTACCGGGGACACAAGAATTTTAAGGAAGCTTAAAATTAACGGCCTAATCTTTTTTATCTTTTCTTTTTAGGTTTTTATTCCTTTTCTTTAATTTTTCACTTTCTGCAGACTTGACACGGGGCCGTGCTGTTCTAACACGGGGCCGTGCTGTTCTTAAAAACTATTTTCTGCCAGATACAGACTGCAGCACGGGGCCGTGTCAAACTCTCTGTTTGTAAGAAAATAGTGACCGCATGATCCCGATGGTCTAAAAAAATGGATTAATTTGATTATTTCTATCCCCGCCATGCTTACGGTTTATGGTGCGATTATTGTGTGAAGTGTGACAACCGGCACAAAACCGGTAATTTCCGTACTATTTTAATATTATTTATTATCTGAGATTATGTGCTTAAATGTCAACATTGTCTGATTACATGCTATACATGTGAAATCATCCAGGTTTTATACTTCAAATATTGCTTTATGCATTACTTTTGGCGTTGCGTCAGAAAGATTAGTAAACTCACCGGTAAGACACACTGTGTCAGCAATTCTGCAGAAAACAGTCAGATATTAGAATTAGGGCCTAGGAATAGGTCCAACATCTAAAATACATTAAAACCCAAATGTGGATACAAGGGTTAACTTATAAACTTTCCGGAAGCTAAACTATGCACTAAAAGACACCCGAAACGCAAAGACACCCGAAACGCACTTTAAATGCAGAATTCAGCATAAATCAGCACTTATTCAGCTAGAATCAGCTTATAAACACATTAATATCATGTAGAATTTATTTTTTATTGTCCAAAATAACTTACAAAGTGTCGGGAATTAAAACAGCCACAAAAAGTGCGTCATACTTAGTGAAACTGCGCAATTCAGCACTTTAACGAACCGTAACGAAACGAACAATCGGACAACAACCGGGACATCAAAATTTGACTAGAAGTAATGTTTTTATGATATTAATCTAGTATTGATGCTAGAACACCTTAATCATCATAAAAACACCTAAACACACTTAAACTAACTTAAACCCCCTTGTTTGCACTTTAAACCCCTAAACTACCAAAAAGTTACACTTTACACCCCTCTCTTTGGACGGTTGGGACAAGGGTCCCACCTTGTGATTTTATTTGATTTCTTTTGATTCTTTGTTGGGGTATATTCCAACACATATACCCTTAAAAGATATGGAAAATCTTATAAAAACCTAAACTAATAACATAACATTCATTCATCACCATCTTCTTCATCTTCTTCCCTTCTTCCTTCTTTGGTCTCGGCTCACCATCACCACACTACCACCACCATTTCCATGCTTCAATCTCATAATCCAAGGTGATCTAGAGGTGTATGGAGGCTATCTAAGGAAGCATGAAGTGTAGGAACTTAAAGGACCACCTTGTGGAGCTTTTAACCTCTCATTTTCTTCCATATTCATCTTCATCATTTTTGTGCCACTTACCTAGCCATTAGAGCTAGTAGTAAGCTTCTTGATCACTAATTTAAGTCATGTTTATGTTATGTACAAGTTTCACCATCTAAACAACATAACTTCTAATGATAAAAATGAAAAGATCTAACATGTTCATAAAGAAAATAAGTGATTACATGGATTTTTGGTGTATGTAATGATGTTGTTGATGTTATATCTTGTGTTTATGTTTAGATAAAGTATGTTAAAGCTTGGATATACCAAGTTTAAGTAAACTTGAAGATGAACATATGAAGCATAATGTGAACTTGAAATATGATTTTTTATGCATAAACTTGTAATCTTGAAGTAATAAAGTGTGTGTAGAAATAATTTTTGAAACTAAAACTCATGGAAAGTTTGTTAAAAATTTAACATAAAGTTTGTTTTTGAAAGATCTAAAGATATTAAGCATGGATCTTGAAAGATCCATGGTTAAACATGATGTTAAAAATAATGATCTTTCTAATGGACATAAAAGTGATTTTAGAACATGATTTACAAACTTTAAGACCATAAAACTCGTGAGTGAGTTGGTTAGTAAAATAAAGTTTCACATAAGTTTGTTTACAATACTCTAGAACACTTATTTTTGGAAAGATCATAATATGTTAAGTGTAGATCTAAAAGACTACACATTTTTAACAAGAATCAAGTTCACCATGATGTTTCATATGGAAAAATTAGTGTATGATGTTGATGATTATTGTTGAAAATTGTTTTTGGTGTTGAAAAGAAAATAAACACATGTTTTGAAAACAAGGGAAACCTCCATTTTTAAGGGAAACTATGTCAAAATTTCTATAAAATTTTGACACTTCGAAAAATATAAGTTTTGGTGAAACTTATTCCCTAAAAATTCACCTAAAAATATTTACCAAGGTTTCCCTAATTTTTGTGTGTAAAAATTAAAAAGCAAGAAATGAGGATTTCTTCAAGTTAAAATTAATATTAAGTATGTATTTTTTTGGGGAAAATATATATATTTAGTGGTCACCAAATTTTGTGCTAAGTGTATATTATGTGTATTATATGTAGTAGTGTATTAGGACTTGAAAATACACTAAATACTCCCAATGAGTATGAATACAAAAATACACATATAAATACATGAGAATACATAAGTATACAAGTATACAAAAATTCCCCACAAGGAAATACACAAGGAAATACATGGACAAATACAAGAAAATATATTTCTTAACATATTATTGAATTTGGACACTTTGGGCTTAAAAATATATTTTTGGACAAAAATATATCACCATTACCAAGTAGTGAAATTTATGTAAAAATCGGGTGAATATCAAGAATAACCATATATATTTTATATCATGACAAAATATATATATTTCATACAAATCATAAAAATACATTATTTTTAAGAAAAATAATTCCGAAAAGTAATAAAAATCAAAGTATTGATTTTTGGTGAAAAATACAAAATACACAAGTATTCACATAAAATACAAGTATACTTTCCTAGGAATACTTGTACAAAAATAATATTGAAAATATTATTTCACGAAATACTTATATTGATTTTTGGGAAAATAATGTAAGTAACATACTTGAAAAGTTAAAAATATAAATTATTTTAACACTTATTACCTTGAGAAAGACTTTATAAATGAATATATATTTGAGAAGGAAAATATATATATATTTACAAATAAACAATATATACTCAACGGGTAAGACCCGACAAACAAGGGCACGACCCTCATAAAAAATGAACGTACAAAGAACATATACATAAACAAAATATGGTGACTTGTACTTGTGTGATACAAGTCTAGTAACTAACATTAATAGAGCATGTATAGGTCACGACGCTACGAAACCAACCGGTGAAGTTTACGGCGCAGGATACGCAAAGTTGTGAGTTCATGTCCTCGCTTTTAAACTTTTACTTGTTTTCTAAACTTGGGGAAAATATATGTTTTATGGTATGTTGAATACAAAAACTAAGGAATGATACTTTAGATCATGTCACGATTAGGGTGCCATAAGCACCATTAATCAGTTACATACCAAGACCGCAGAACAAAAGGTTAGATCTAATGGGTTTCAGGCAACCACACTCTTGGCCACTCTTTTACCAAGCAGTGCTTTTGTGTCTCTAGTCGTGAATCGACAGTCGTGAATCGACAACTAAAAATGCCTATGGTTTGGATTCTTCCTATGTCGTTACATATGTTAGTGGCCTCGCGAACCAATAGCGATCTCGTATTCCTCACATTTACAGCAATACTTATTTCATACAATTACATACCATGTTTTCCATAACGAATGCTTAAATGTTTTCACAAATCTGCATGAATTCACACCAACATTATGTTGACGATTTTCCAAAACTCACATGTATTTCAGGTAACTAAAGTGGATGTGCGTGTGGTCCTACTCTTGCTCCAGGATATCGCTTTTGTTTTAGTCATGTTGTGTCAAGACTTCGATGCCTGTTTTTGTGGGATTTGGTTATTATATTCCATCTTGTGTGGGATATGAGAATCAAAAACTTGATGTTAGTCTTTAAATAAAGTTGTAAATTTTCAGACAATATGTTATCTTGTTATGTAAACACTTAACTTATGTTATGTTTTTAATTATGTAATGTCAATGGCATTTTGGAGTTATTTTACGAGCATGTAGTATGTTTACCATTCGTATGCAATGAGAACCTTTCAGGATCACACCTCGTGCTTCCGCCTTAGAAAGGGGTGTGACAGATTGGTATCAGAGCTGCGATTGTAGTGAACCAGGATTCCTTCTCGAGTCTGGACTACAATCTTTAGGATCATCTCACGAAAATAATTTTTTTTCAAAAGTTTTCATTGCATAAAACTTTCCGCGACATCCACTACCTGAAACTGTTTTCAAAGAGTCAAGTAAGGACACTACGAGACTTAGGGTGCACTGGAGTAGCACTTGCCTTTGACTGAGAATTACTTGCAACAATGTGTATAATTATTTGTATATTAATTAAATAATAATTAATATATACATATACTACAAATAAAATATCACAGGTACACATGTCTTCATCTGAACGCAATGGCCTATTTGAAGGAAGTGCTCCGATGATGACTGTCTCCGACGACGAGATTTCTTCAGCACAAGAGAAGGTCAGACGTGAACACCTCTACCCCTCCATCCCTGACTTCGGGACCGACCCTGAGATGATAACCGACGATGATGACGATCTCGACGATGTCTTAGCTTTGCCTTTACCTTTCCATGACCAGCTCACCATCGGGACTGCTGAACATCTTGTTGAGCCTATTCCCATTCGTGCTATTCCTTTTACCGTCATCCCTGACGAGGATTGGCCTTTCGTTGATGATCTGGACAATGGTGTGGTGACTCCTATTATGCTCGTTACCGATATCCCTTCCGATTCTGACCTCGAGTCTGATGCCGATTCCTTCGACTCAGTGATTTCTTCAGCCCTTTTTGCTGCTGGACTGAGAGTTTACCCGACTAGTGATGATGACACTATGCCTGTTGTGCCATCCACTTCTCCCCATATTCTGTCACACCCCGACCACGTGGAATATACAAAACGTGGCGGAAAAGTCGGGGAGTGTTGTAACAGAATTAATTGTTTCAAATCCATGGCAATTGAAGTTTCGTTTTATTGATTAAAAGTGTTACAATGTCTTAACAAACAAAGAAATACAACATAATTAACTAGTCTTGCATCTTTTATTGTCACTAAAGCCCAAGTCTGCCTATGTGTATCTTGATCATCTTATGCAACAGCTCCTGAAAAACACATGTGAAAATAGGTACGTCAGCATAAAAATGCCTGTGAGATACATAGGTTTTGTGAAAATGAGATTCATGACTTATGTTTGAGAAAATGTTTAGTCATGAACCTTATAATTTGCTTTGTCTTGTAAATCATTTGAAAAACAATGAGTTCCGATGATATGTATAAATAAGTGAATAATGTATGGTTAAATGAATAACCATAGTAAAATGGGTTTGTATAAGATAAGTTGTTTGTAAAACAATGTCTTGTGAAAAGTATGTTATTTGTATAAAATGTTATATGTATCAAACTGAAATGATTCAAATAACGCTACGATATGTAATACCATACAAACACTTATATATAGGAAGTACCAGCGGCGTATCCACCATGCTTGTATCATATTACACACACATCGTTACTTAATCACTTAATCAAACCAAACAATGTAAAATGTCTATGTTTAAATCAATTGTCAAATGTATTGAATAATACGTCAAAGTATTCATGTCAAGATGTAAATCATGTCAAAATGTCTATTTCAAATATCCATGTATGGCAAGTGAAATGTCTCAACTAAACCATATGCACAAAAACAAAGTATTGAAGTAAAACTTGGTTTAAATCAAAGTTATGTTTTGTGGAAAATACATGATCAAATGTCAATCATGTACAAATGTTTACCCAAACGTTAAAACTTGTTCTTGATCTTAACAAACCCTTACCAAAGGGTAAGTTAATATTTTAATTGTGAAACTACTTTATGGTCGATTCTCTAATAACATTCAAACCTTCTTGACGCGTTCCTCGTTCCAACTCGCTCTCGCTCCCGTTCTTAACAAACCCTTACCAAAGGATAAGTTAATAATTACAGATTCAGTCGTTACCCACAACCCCCACACATAACAATGGGTGCAGTAAATAACGGGATTTGTCAGATCCTATGGTACCATAACCTAATACTGGTCGGCTTGATCATTGCTAATGAATGTCATCGGTCATGTAAACTACAACCAACAAGTTTGTTCACTTTTTGAAATTGTTATTAGTTTTTGAAATCATTGTATTCGTTCTTGAAATCATTGTTAGCGTTCTTGAAATAATTGTTATTGTTCTTGAAACCACATTGTAATTGTTCTCGAAACCACATTGTAATTGTTCTTGAAACCATATTGTAATTGTTCTTGAAACCATTGATAAAACATTTAGCACATATGAGTCACCCCAAAACAGTTGAAAACAGTAAAAGAGGGGAATAATGTACTCGCTTGAGATTGCTCAGAAGTCCTAGGATAACCACCAAGCAATGCTAGAGATCGCGGAATATCAAACGGCACCTAATATAGGTAACTACATTAATAAACCGGACCTAAATCGGAAGACTGGGTAGCATGAGGGTTTGTAAACCAAATGAGTGTAGGAACTCATGTGATATGGTTAATCAAAGCCTACATACTAAATGAAACTTAACCTAAGTGTCTACGACCCATTACGACCCGTTTAGGTAGCTTATGCTACTTTAACGCGTCGTTCGCGTGGAACGCGTTCGGACCGCCTAACTAGCCCTATGACAAGTGTTATATGCCTAAACATGTTACATAATCAGTTATGTGACAAAAGTTTAGGTTACATATGCTTAATTACCAATTATACATGAAAAGGGTATTCTGGTAATTTACCTAAGGCATATAAACTACCTATCATACAACTACTTAAACGATGTGACCATAGGGTATAACCTCGGAAGGTTATGCCCTATACTAGGGTCACCTAATGTATTTGGTTGGATCCTAATGATCGACCAAATTGGGTCGGGTTCGAAGGTATAAGCGATTTATCAGATCGCTTACCCTACGACCCTAGACAACGTGGTAATCAGTAGGCATAGTCCCAAGGGACTATAACCAACGTGATTACACTCACGTTGCGAAGTTCAAACGAACTTCGCATTGACCATTACTGGTCAACGCTGAAAGTCAAACAAAGTTTGACTTTCGGACTCGAAAAGCAATAAAATAAGGAAAAGAACGAAAGAATACTTACGAAGGGTCCCCGAATGCTAATCCCGATTCAAGAATCTCAGGTATGAAACAATGGTTTCAACTTAGAGGTTCTCAATTCAGAATTCTAGTGCAAAATGAGGTTGTGTGGGTTGGGTATTTATAGGAATACCCGAACCGTTAGGATCGTTCCATGGAAAACGTGCCATGAATCCAACCCGTACACTTGTCGGAACCTTATGGTGGCTGGAAATCCATCCTTATCAGATGACTAGATAATTAGGAACATGTGGTTGTGGATTAAACATGTGCAATCTGCTGTTAGAAACACTGCATCTGGTCTGTGCAAGGCTAGCGCACCGCTACACTAAAAGTGTAGCGCACCGCTAGGCCTTATTTTGGCAGATTTACACTTTTGGTCCCTGTAGTGCAATCAGCCCATTTTCGACACGTTTAAGGCCCGTTAACCCCATTTCAAAGCTCTAAAATGAAGTTAAAGTATAGGGAACTTAAAATGTGTTCAAAAATATCTCGGATGTCGGTTCGTTTGGCCGTACGGTCGCGATGTTCGCTTAATTACGACGGAATGCGCATAAGCACGAAAAAACGAACCAAATGACGCGACGAATGGATTTTTCTTATGGCGAACACTAAAATAAAATATTTTAGTGCTTACATAAATTTTTGGATGTCCGGATGTATTCAGAACGTAAGTTACGCGTAAAAATGCAAACTTGTGCACTTTTTGACGCTTTTAGTCCCTGAATGACACAAAAGTTTATTTTAGCATACCGAACACCTCAAAGCCTATTTCTAAGCTATGTAAAGGATATTTATGGTATGTTTAACTTATGGTCATGTTCCGGAAGGTCTGTTACAGTTCAAATTGGCATACTTTCGCAGTTTGTCAACTTTAGTCCCTGTAAGCGATTAAACTTGATTTCACCACACCAAACCTTCCAAAACTTATGTATAAGTTATGTAAAGGTTATTTAAGGTATGTTAAGCCTATTTCACTATTCCGGAGTGTTCATTGGATTAAACTGGTTATATTTACGCATCAGTGCGCGTATAACCTTCCAGAAAGCGATTTAGAGCTTGAAATCGGACAAGAGTTGATATGTGCAAAAGATACACATATTTATACAAGTCCAAAGTATGAAATACAATATTTCATTGGTTTGGCATTTGTTTGATGGTTGAAATGACACAGGTGTTACAGTCTCCCCTACTTTAGGAAATTTCGTCCCGAAATTAATTCGTAGGAGTCTATTTGTGACTTTGTGTTAAATAACCATCAAAGATGAACAAGACGTAATCCTGTAATTTCTCTTTAACGAACATTTTTCAGAAATGAAAAATGAACAGAGTTATTTTCAACAGGCATTCTTTAGAAACAAAAATGAACAGAATAGTCATTTTCCACAACATCTTCAGAAACAAAAAATGAACAGAGTAGTCATTTTACATCTTCAGAAACAAAAATGAACAGAATAGTCATTTTACATCTTCAGAAACAAAAATGAACAGCATAGTCATTTTACATCTTCAGAAACAAAAATGAACGGAATAGTCATTTTACATCTTCAGAAACAAAAATGAACGGAATAGTCATTTTACATCTTCAGAAACAAAAATGAACAGCATAGTCATTTTACATCTTCAGAAACAAAAATGAACGGAATAGTCATTTTACATCTTCAGAAACAAAAATGAACGGAATAGTCATTTTACATCTTCAGAAACAAAAATGAACGGAATAGTCATTTTACATCTTCAGAAACAAAAATGAACGGAATAGTCATTTTACATCTTCAGAAACAAAAATGAACGGAATAGTCATTTTACATCTTCAGAAACAAAAATGAACGGAATAGACTCTAGACACATGACAAAATTCGCTGTGGTTTCTGTGCACTGAATTCCATAATTATGTATGCATCCATAATTATGCAATTCCTTGCATAGTCCGCACAACTTGTCTTGAAATGTTTGTGGGGAGGATAATCAAACCTGTGATGAGTGTGACTAGACTACCATAGGGTCCTTTTAATTAGATCAACAAAGGATCCTTTTAATTAGACCACCAAGGAGTCCTTTCAGCTATATCATCATATGATATTCCTAACCAGATTTTTGGATCAATCTATTTACCTAGACCACTCAGTGGTCTAATTATGGAATGGTACAATATAATCCAAGGGACTTAACTACAACGTAAAAGCCCATTGAGGATTTAATATAGTACACAAAGATATGGAAGATTCTACGAGGATTTGGATGACAAGAATTTGGATCACACAAAAACATAAAAAGAGAACACATAAGCACATAATCACATAGTTGTTTAACTTGTTTATTAATTTGTTATCTTTGGACGCGGATACTTAAAGCACACCAGGAATCCAATTCGTGGATTTCATTTGGCACTTTAATCATTTCAAGAATCTATCTATGAAGATAGGATAATCTTAATAGGAATTCGGCTTTGTCCTTATTGAATTGTGATGTACGTATTGAATCATACAAAGAATTCAATTAAGGACTCCGATGAATGATACCCATCCACAAGGATCTAATTATGAGGATAGAAAGATCCTACATAGATTTTGGAATTTGTGTAACGAGAGGTGTTCCGACACCTTGCACTAGGCGTGCTTAATTCGATACACAAGGTAGAAAGTTCATGAGGTTGAGGCGCCAGATATGTCAAACGACATATGAAGCAGAGTTTGAAGGTTGAGCAGCAGCAGGATTTGTAACAGCTTTGCTTTGGATTACAAAGCAGCACATGTTAACCAAATGTCTCCATCGTCCACCGTGGGTACATTAGAAACAGGGTATTTGATTCAGATGATGCCAGTGACATTGATTGCGCCAAAGAGCAGTTCCCTTATACGGCTTTATCCCTCAGGCGAGTCATGGTGATAGCTAAGACAACGGTCCTCTGGAGTACGACGCCTATTCGCCGGGTAATTGCAGCACCTGGTTCGGACATTGTTGTTGCGATGAAGAAGCATCTTGAAGATAACGAAAGGCATAGGAGGAAACAAGCGAAAGATAGTCAAAAGAAAATGACAATGCATGTAGATTGTGACCATTTGTTTGTTACCAAAGGCAAACAAATGTGACAGTGACTAATCAAAGTAAGCGGGTCAATATAATGTATCGCGAAGACATGCTCGCCTATAAGTGAACACTCATCCCAAGAATTCCCAGGTAAGCACAACTGGTCTCGCGTCTGATGAGATGTATACGAAGTGCTTGCCTAGACAGAAAACCCAGAATACAGGCATTCACCCTTCCAGTTTGCACGTGTTCACATTATTTAAAACCCAAAACCTTGACGAGATTTGAAAATTCAAAGGGTTCAAAACCATGTAACAGAGGGTTCAAAACCTTACAATAGAGGGTTCAAAACCTTGTAATCAATCATCCTAGAACAGATGATTAGTTTTCAAAGCGGTTTTGAAATTTATGTTCTTGTTGAGGTCGTCGCCTAAGGATAGGTGACGGTATTGTTTTATGACTAAACGCAAGTAAACTCGCGTTAGGGTCCTAAGAAAGTTATAGACTAGGTCAAAGCATTACTAATAACCTAATTCCCTATAACCATTGGCTCTGATACCATCTTTTCTGTCACACCCCGACCACGTGGAACATACAAAACGTGGCGGAAAAGTCGGGGAGTGTTGTAACAGAATTAATTGTTTCAAATCCATGGCAATTGAAGTTTCGTTTTATTGATTAAAGGTGTTACAATGTCTTAACAAACAAAGAAATACAACATAATTAACTAGTCTTGCATCTTTTATTGTCACTAAAGCCCAAGTCTGCCTATGTGTATCTTGATCATCTTATGCAACAGCTCCTGAAAAACACATGTGAAAATAGGTACGTCAGCATAAAAATGCCTGTGAGATACATAGGTTTTGTGAAAATGAGATTCATGACTTATGTTTGAGAAAATGTTTAGTCATGAACCTTATAATTTGCTTTGTCTTGTAAATCATTTGAAAAACAATGAGTTCCGATGATATGTATAAATAAGTGAATAATGTATGGTTAAATGAATAACCATAGTAAAATGGGTTTATATAAGATAAGTTGTTTGTAAAACAATGTCTTGTGAAAAGTATGTTATTTGTATAAAATGTTATATGTATCAAACTGAAATGATTCAAATAACGCTACGATATGTAATACCATACAAACACTTATATATAGGAAGTACCAGCGGCGTATCCACCATGCTTGTATCATATTACACACACATCGTTACTTAATCACTTAATCAAACCAAACAATGTAAAATGTCTATGTTTAAATCAATTGTCAAATGTATTGAATAATACGTCAAAGTATTCATGTCAAGATGTAAATCATGTCAAAATGTCTATTTCAAATATCCATGTATGGCAAGTGAAATGTCTCAACTAAACCATATGCACAAAAACAAAGTATTGAAGTAAAACTTGGTTTAAATCAAAGTTATGTTTTGTGGAAAATACATGATCAAATGTCAATCATGTACAAATGTTTACCCAAACGTTAAAACTTGTTCTTGTTCTTAACAAACCCTTACCAAAGGGTAAGTTAATATTTTAATTGTGAAACTACTTTATGGTCGATTCTCTAATAACATTCAAACCTTCTTGACGCGTTCCTCGTTCCAACTCGCTCTCGCTCCCGTTCTTAACAAACCCTTACCAAAGGATAAGTTAATAATTACAGATTCAGTCATTACCCACAACCCCCACACATAACAATGGGTGCAGTAAATAACGGGATTTGTCAGATCCTATGGTACCATAACCTAATACTGGTCGGCTTGATCATTGCTAATGAATGTCATCGGTCATGTAAACTACAACCAACAAGTTTGTTCACTTTTTGAAATTGTTATTAGTTTTTGAAATCATTGTATTCGTTCTTGAAATCATTGTTAGCGTTCTTGAAATAATTGTTATTGTTCTTGAAACCACATTGTAATTGTTCTCGAAACCACATTGTAATTGTTCTTGAAACCATATTGTAATTGTTCTTGAAACCATTGATAAAACATTTAGCACATATGAGTCACCCAAAAACAGTTGAAAACAGTAAAAGAGGGGAATAATGTACTCGCTTGAGATTGCTCAGAAGTCCTAGGATAACCACCAAGCAATGCTAGAGATCGCGGAATATCAAACGGCACCTAATATAGGTAACTACATTAATAAACCGGACCTAAATCGGAAGACTGGGTAGCATGAGGGTTTGTAAACCAAATGAGTGTAGGAACTCATGTGATATGGTTAATCAAAGCCTACATACTAAATGAAACTTAACCTAAGTGTCTACGACCCATTACGACCCGTTTAGGTAGCTTATGCTACTTTAACGCGTCGTTCGCGTGGAACGCGTTCGGACCGCCTAACTAGCCCTATGACAAGTGTTATATGCCTAAACATGTTACATAATCAGTTATGTGACAAAAGTTTAGGTTACATATGCTTAATTACCAATTATACATGAAAAGGGTATTCTGGTAATTTACCTAAGGCATATAAACTACCTATCATACAACTACTTAAACGATGTGACCATAGGGTATAACCTCGGAAGGTTATGCCCTATACTAGGGTCACCTAATGTATTTGGTCGGATCCTAATGATCGACCAAATTGGGTCGGGTTCGAAGGTATAAGCGATTTATCAGATCGCTTACCCTACGACCCTAGACAACGTGGTAATCAGTAGGCATAGTCCCAAGGGACTATAACCAACGTGATTACACTCACGTTGCGAAGTTCAAACGAACTTCGCATTGACCATTACTGGTCAACGCTGAAAGTCAAACAAAGTTTGACTTTCGGACTCGAAAAGCAATAAAATAAGGAAAAGAACGAAAGAATACTTACGAAGGGTCCCCGAATGCTAATCCCGATTCAAGAATCTCAGGTATGAAACAATGGTTTCAACTTAGAGGTTCTCAATTCAGAATTCTAGTGCAAAATGAGGTTGTGTGGGTTGGGTATTTATAGGAATACCCGAACCGTTAGGATCGTTCCATGGAAAATGTGCCATGAATCCAACCCGTACACTTGTCGGAACCTTATGGTGGCTGGAAATCCATCCTTATCAGATGACTAGATAATTAGGAACATGTGGTTGTGGATTAAACATGTGCAATCTGCTGTTAGAAACACTGCATCTGGTCTGTGCAAGGCTAGCGCACCGCTACACTAAAAGTGTAGCGCACCGCTAGGCCTTATTTTGGCAGATTTACACTTTTGGTCCCTGTAGTGCAATCAGCCCATTTTCGACACGTTTAAGGCCCGTTAACCCCATTTCAAAGCTCTAAAATGAAGTTAAAGTATAGGGAACTTAAAATGTGTTCAAAAATATCTCGGATGTCGGTTCGTTTGGCCGTACGGTCGCGATGTTCGCTTAATTACGACGGAATGCGCATAAGCACGAAAAAACGAACCAAATGACGCGACGAATGGATTTTTCTTATGGCGAACGCGAACACTAAAATAAAATATTTTAGTGCTTACATAAATTTTTGGATGTCCGGATGTATTCAGAACGTAAGTTACGCGTAAAAATGCAAACTTGTGCACTTTTTGACGCTTTTAGTCCCTGAATGACACAAAAGTTTATTTTAGCATACCGAACACCTCAAAGCCTATTTCTAAGCTATGTAAAGGATATTTATGGTATGTTTAACTTATGGTCATGTTCCGGAAGGTCTGTTACAGTTCAAATTGGCATACTTTCGCAGTTTGTCAACTTTAGTCCCTGTAAGCGATTAAACTTGATTTCACCACACCAAACCTTCCAAAACTTATATATAAGTTATGTAAAGGTTATTTAAGGTATGTTAAGCCTATTTCACTATTCCGGAGTGTTCATTGGATT
>JARYGA010059247.1:0-64847 GCA_030545235.1 Helianthus tuberosus
TGCATTCAAAGCAGTGGAGAATCCAGTCAGAGAAGATGACATCGAGTTCGACATGATTGTCAGAGTGATCCGATTCCTCCTTAGGGTGCTAACTGATGATGGGGGCTTAGAAATCGAATAGGGAAATCGATTAGGAGAGGAGGTCGAAAATTGATGTTATGGCTAATGGGATGTGTAACTGTGTAACCCCTCAACCTCAACATAAGACTCCTTTATATAGGCACCCAGGAGGAAACCTAATTAGTTAATAAGGGTAATATGGTCCATCAACAATTACCAACTAATTATTTAATAGGTTATTATATATTTTGATCTATATTATGTAAATGATTATAATGGCTACAGATTAAATATTAATACATAATATATTTAATCTTACATTCTCCCACTTAGCCGAGTAATCATTTACTATGAGTATTAGATAAGCCTGATCTGGAGTTAACACTCATTTTAGCCTTAAACAAGTACTGTAGCAGAGAAATACAGCCGTTGAATCATTATGCGACTCAGGACCCCCATTAATCATACTATAGCCTTAATTTAAAACCTAATCGTCATGATCAAAATACGCGTAAGCCCTTCGTTTGATTTGTAACTTTATTTGTTAATATGCCATTATACCGGTTGAACATATTCTAAGAGACATACAAAATCAAACTGAGGAAATTTCATTAACATAAAACATAAGCTAGTACAATATGCTCAAATAAGGTCTTTACTAAATCCCATATTACGAACATGTTCTTCATAAATCTTAGGAGGGAGACCTTTAGTCATCGGATCCGCAAGCATATCCTTAGTACTAATATACTCGATACAAAGATTATTTTCCT
This sequence comes from Helianthus tuberosus, assembly GCA_030545235.1. NCBI lineage: Eukaryota > Viridiplantae > Streptophyta > Magnoliopsida > Asterales > Asteraceae > Helianthus > Helianthus tuberosus. The sequence continues at coordinate 834 of JARYGA010059247.1, forward strand.
CAACTCGTTCACGTACGAACAGATATTTTGTATCAAGATATAAACCAGCTCCAGTCGAACTGTTACTGTTCGAGAAACTAACGGCAGCTGAGTTATCACAATAAAGCTTCAATGGTCTAGAAATGGAATTAACGATTTTGAGTCCAGTGATCAGATTTCTAAGCAACATTCCATGACAGGTTGCGTTATAAACAGCAATGTACTCTGCCATCATTGTGGAAGTTGTGGTCAACTGTTGTTTATGACTCTTCCATGAGATAGGGCCGCCTGCTAACATAAAGATATAGCCCGAAGTGGATTTCTTGTCATCTTTGCACTTTGCAAAGTCAGAATCAGAGTAGCCCACCACTTCTAAATGATCACTTCTTCTATAAGTCAGTTTATAGTCTTTCGTCCCTTGCAGATATCGAAGTACCTTCTTAGCTGCTTTCCAGTGATCTAGGCCAGGATTAGTTTGATAACGGCCTAGCATTCCAGCAATATAAGCGATATCTGGGCGAGTACAGACTTGAGTATACATCAAGCTCCCGACTACTGACGCATAAGGTATCTGGCTCATTTGCTCCTTCTCAACCTCTGTTGTCGGACACTGGAATGAACCGAAAACATCTCCCTTAACTACTGGAGCGACGGAGGGTTTGCACTGTTGCATGTTATATCGTGTAAGGACACGATCGATGTAGGCCCTTTGGGACAATCCTAAGATCCCCTTGTGTCTATCTCGGTGAATTTCGATGCCAATGATGTAAGAAGCATCTCCAAGATCCTTCATCTCGAAGTTATGCGAGAGTAACCGCTTCGACTCATGCAACATGTCTAAACTATTACTTGCCAATAGAATATCATCTACGTAAAGGACAAGTATAGTAAAGTTGCTCCCACTCATCTTGAGGTAGGTGCATTGATCCACTTGATTCTTCATAAAACCTTGCTTCTTCATGACTTCATCAAACTTGAGGTACCATTGACGTGATGCTTGTTTTAACCTGTAAATGGATTTCTTCAACTTACAGACTAGATGCTCCTCACCTTCAGGTTTAAAGCCTTCAGGTTGCTTCATGTAAACATCTTCGTCCAAATCTCCGTTAAGGAAAGCGGTTTTAACGTCCATCTGATGTAACTCCAAATCAAAATGAGCTACTAGGGCCATGACGATCCTTAATGAATCTTTACGAGAGACAGGTGAAAACGTCTCTTGATAATCAATTCCCTCTTTTTGAGTGTAGCCCTTTGCAACCAATCTCACTTTGTAGCGTTCAACGTTACCATTCAGATCCAATTTTGTTTTGAATACCCATTTACATCCTACGGGTTTGGCTCCGTTGGGTAGTTCTACCAGATCCCAAACGTCATTTTTCTTCATGGATTCAAGCTCTTCAATCATTGCTTTATTCCATTCAGAAGACTGATCACTGCTAATGGCTTCATTGTAAGAGATAGGATCATTGAGCTTTCCGGGATCCATTTCAGTCAGGTAGGTAACATAATCATCAAAATTAGTAGGCCTTCTTTGCCTAGATGACCTCCTGAGTGGATTATCGGGTTCAGCGTTGTCTTGGTTTTGAGCGTTTGATGTGCCTTCGTCATGAGGTATAATTGGTTCTGATTGTAGAGGTGAATTCGCAGTTGGTGCAGTAGCTTCAGGTACAGTAGTTGCATTGGGTACAAGAGGAGTAATCGGAGTAATGGTAAGCGACGAGTCTCTCCCCCCCGCGTCTTGTACTTCTTGCAATTCTTCGTAAAGGTTGGTACTGCTCCCACTGACCTTGAAATCCTCCAGGAACGCGGCACGCTTGGTTTCAACAATACGGGTGACATGGGAAGGACAATAGAAACGATAACCCTTAGATTTCTCAGGATACCCGATAAAGAAACAGGTAACTGTTTTAGGGTCAAGTTTCCTTAGGAAAGGATTGTAAAGTTTTGCTTCAGCAATGCAGCCCAATACTTTCATATATTTAAGACTCGGTTTCCTTCCTGTCTAAAGTTCATAAGGAGTTTTAGGGACAGACTTAGAAGGAACTCTATTGAGTATATGAACAGCTGCTTTTAACGCTTCAGTCCAGAGGAATAATGGTAAATTAGTGTTGGCTAACATACTGCGCACCATGTTCATAAGGGTACGATTTCTTCTTTCAGCGACACCGTTCTGCTGAGGTGTACCAGGCATGGTGTATTGGTTCACAATCCCCTGGCCCTTACAAAACTCATAAAATGGACCAGGAGCTTGACCCACATCAGTATGTCTTCCATAATATTCACCGCCTCTATCTGATCTCACAACTTTAATCTGACGATCTAATTGCTTTTCAACTTCAGCCTTATAATCTTTAAAAGTTGCAAGAGATTCAGATTTCTCCTTAATAAGATACAAGTACATGTAACGAGAATAATCATAAATAAAAGTGATAAATGACGTATGTCCTGTTATACCAGCGATTTGGTAGGGACCACTAATGTCAGTGTGAATGAGTTCTAATAAATTAGAGCTCCTAGTGGCACCTTTCTTATTCGCTAATGTCATCTTACCTTTAAGACATTTGACACATGTTCCAAAATCAGAGAAATCGAGAGGAGGTAAGACTTCATCCTTTACGAGACGATTTAATCGTTCTCTTGAGATGTGGCCTAAACGCTGATGCCACAACATGGATGAAGTTTCTAAGTCTCGTTTCTCTTTCATCTTTGTGAGTGATTCATTAATGTTATATGACAATAAAGATTTGGAAAATCATCTTCTAGTTCTAATCTATAGAGACCACCATCCAGAATGCCAGTACCATAAAGAACAGAATCATAGAGGATAGAGAGTTTGCGATGACCATGGGAAACAATAAAACCGTCCATGTCTAACTTTGGTCCTGATACAAGGTTTCGAGTTACCTCAGGAACATATAAGGTATCATAAAGTTTAATACATAAACCAGTTTTCATAACTAATTGTAATGTTCCAATGGCCTTCACTTCTAATTCTCGATCATCCCCAACCTTAAGCGTTCTTTGGTTTCTTTCCAGCTTCCGGATTGAAAGGAATCCCTGAGTAGAATTGGTAACATGAACCATAGAACCAGAATCAAACCACCAAGAATTAGCAGGAACACTTAAATTATAGGACTCAAGTATCATAAAATAATCGTTACCTTTCTTAGCCAGCCACTCCTTGAAGTCAGGGCATTCCTTCTGCATGTGTCCTGTCTTTTTACAGAACTTGCAGCGGATACTGCCTAAGGAGTTCTTAGAGCTGGAAGCTGCACTTGTACTAGGATTAGAATTAGGCCTTTAGACTTTTGAAGCATCCTTCCTCTGATAATTGTTCTTCCTTTTCTTAGAGTTGGAGGTAGTAAAGTTGGCAACATCAGTATGGCGATCCATCCTCATACGCTCTTCCTCCTGTACGCACATGGCGACCAGCTCACTCATCGTCCATTTATCCTTCTGAGTGTTGTAATTGATCTTAAATGCTTCAAAGGACGAAGGAAGCGAAGTAATGATGAAATGAACAAGGAAACCATCACTGATCTCCATTTCCAACCCTTTCAACTTATTGGCCATGTCGTTCATCATCATGATGTGCTCGCGAATGCCGCTCCTCCCATCATACTTAGTTGTCACCAGCTTGAGAATAAGAGTACTAGCGTGTGCTTTAGACGTCCCCTTGAACTGCGCCTCCACAGAAGCCAAGTAGGTTTTAGCATCTTCAGAATCAGGAATAGCTCCCCTTATTGCATTGCTTATGGACTGCTTCATAAACATGAGAGACATGCGGTTACTCCTAGTCCACTTGTCATGAGTTAACTGCTGAGCAGCAGTACTTTGTGGAGTAAGGTCCGCTGGCTTATTCTCTCTTAGGGCATAGTCAAAGTCCAGTATTCCAAGTGTAAGCATGAGAGCATCCTTCCATGCAGCAAAGTTATCACCAGTCAAAGGTGGAATCCCCTGATTGGGTGCTGATAGTGGAAATAAGATGAGCGAATTATGATACTAGGAAAGAAGTCTTAATGTGATCTAAGGGCACGTTAAACTAAGGCAGGCATAAATAATGACCATTTTACATTATGAAGCTGTGATATTGTCTATTACTAACATCAAAATAATAGACTTAGCTAAAAAATTCTACTTAAACGAAGACAAAACAGCTTTGGCCAGAAGTGTAATCATTTAAGCATATGTGCAAAGTGGTTGTAACAAATCAGCTTTGGCCAGAAATTGAAACAATCACTTTAGTTATGCACTTGTTGAGTATGCCATCTATGAATGAATTAAATCAGCTTTGGCCAGAAATTAAGACATTCATGCTTATGATGCACACACACATAGCTTTCGTAATACTTGAACGATAAGTTGATGTATCAAGTCAGCTTTGGCCAGAAATAATACATCAAAAGCTTATTCAAGTTAAGCTATTTTGGTTTTGTAAAACATTATCTGATTCTGATTAATTAACTAAGTAAATTACAAAACCATTTATACATCAAAAATTTTTAGTTCACATTAAACACTCATGATTTCGGATGAATCCATTTCGGACGCATTTCGGATGATTTCGGATGAGGCTTAGTCCTAAATTGATCCGAAATGGTGATACTCAGTCCGAAATGATCCGTAATGGATGCTTAGTCCGAAATGAATCCGTAATGAGTCCGAAATGGTCCGTAATCAAGAACTTATGATGAACCCTAAATCGAAAATTCAAACATTTATCCGAAATGCATAGGTAATAATCCGAAATCATCCGTAATGATCAGAGATGATCCGTAATGATGTAGCTCCAGATCCGAAATCATCCGTAATGATCAATGATGATCCGTAATGATGGAACTTAGATCCGAAATCGTCCGTAATGATCAGTGATGATCCGTAATGATGAACTTCCAGATCCGTGATGATCCGTAATGATCAAAAAATGATCCGTGATCATCCGAAATCATCCGTAATGATGAAACTTTGATCCGTAATCATCCGAAATCATCCGTAATGATGATTTCGGATGGCAAAACGTAATCTGTGATGATTTTTTCAATTCCGTTTTCCAGATTTTTTTTCGGATTAAAACAGAACCGACTAATCAACATATGCTCTGATACCACATGTTGGTTCGGTTCTGTTCTGTTCAAACATGAAGAAAAACATGAAATCATACCTGTTATTGCATTCAAAGCAGTGGAGAATCCAGTCAGAGAAGATGACATCGAGTTCGACATGATTGTCAGAGTGATCCGGTTCCTCCTTAGGGTGCTAACTGATGATGGGGGCTTAGAAATCGAATAGGGAAATCGATTAGGAGAGGAGGTCGAAAATTGATGTTATGGCTAATGGGATGTGTAACTGTGTAACCCCTCAACCTCAACATAAGACTCCTTTATATAGGCACCCAGGAGGAAACCTAATTAGTTAATAAGGGTAATATGGTCCATCAACAATTACCAACTAATTATTTAATAGGTTATTATATATTTTGATCTATATTATGTAAATGATTATAATGGCTACAGATTAAATATTAATACATAATATATTTAATCTTACACTCCTCCCATCCGTTTCCGGCTTGACCGGCAGCCCACAGCCGTTCTTGCCGTGCCTCTCTCCTATCTCCTTCTCTCACATATACCTATACATATATATATATATATATATAAAGAGCTTCATCCCCCACCCCTAGGTCCATCACCCTCAAACCCTTCCTACGTGGCGGTCTACGTGGCGGTCTACGTGGCGGCACATCCTTGGAGGACTTGCCTCACCATACCCTTTACTCTAAGAAAATTAACAAAGTATACATTGACTTTTACATTTGTTTAAATAGGTGTCGACTTTTACATGTGTCGGCAATGGAGGTGTGGCTGATCGACGTGTGGATTGCAGAGCAGCTAGGTTATCTTGGTGTCGCTTTTGTAGGCGCCGGCTTATTAGAATGTGGGCTATGGAGATGACAGCTTGGAATCGACTTTTACTTTAATTTCAAGTCGACTATGGAGGTGCCAAAATTTCAAAGTGTGTGCCATGGAGGTGTGAGTTGCTTATCTGAGTGTGGGCTACCGAGGAGCCAGCTTTACTTATTTGTCCCTCTCTAATTGGTGGTTATGGAATATCTATTTTAAAAGTCCACAAATTCAATGATTATCTTGTTAATTTTCTCGTCACCTTGTATATTTGATGCGGTATGGTATTTGATCCGACCTTCGACATTTCCATTACTTATTATCGCCTTTTATATAATTGTTTATTATTATTGCTTACTAACCCAACCGTGAGGCCCAACGAGATTTGGTTTACACTCCATTGGGCTGGGGACTTTTAGAGACAACCCCTAACTAGTTCTGGCCCATTGAGGTCAGGGAGGTATATGTCTCTTATATCAAAAGATGTGTTCACCTCATTATTAGTGTACAAGATATGGAGCCATCACACTTTTTGTAGCTGGAAATATGATAATGTAGATATATTCTCCATCCTCTCAGAGAAAACGGTTCCAATCACCCCTAGGGTGATTCGGTGTTTCTTCAATATTTGTATGCTTTTTATGAAGAAATGACCTTCCATTCCAACAAAGGGAACACAGGCTCGGGCTATGTTTCATAGACATATGTAATACATCAATAAAAATATATAAAATAAGTAAATGAAGTAACAACAACGCGTAATTCTCTCTACATTTTAACATCATATAATGTGTTGTTCTTTGTCAACATTGAATGTATATATATTTTATTGATATTGAACTTATTTCAACAATTATTGATATGTATATAACTAAAGATGTAACCAGTGGGCAGGAGTTCTTAGCAGTAGTAAACAATACATAGATGCAGCCTTTTACAATTAGGATAGTTGGAATGGTGGAGTCTTGCCATGTATGGCTGGGGGTGGTGGTCACTTTCAATGAAGGGAAGGCGGTTTTCGTATTGGTGATGGATCTAGTGGTACCGGCAATGGACGTCGTAGCACTGCTAATGGAGGTAGTTGTGTCATATAGGGATCTATGGCTGGTGGTGGAGTGGCGGATGTTGATGTCTTTGGCGTTGTTCGTCCTCCACCCTGACCAGCACCCCCACCCCCCTTTGTAGGGATTATATACTTGTCATGGTGGGCTTCAGTGGTTGGTATTAGGTAACTTATGACTACCACAAGAGAAACCACAACTATAGAGGCCATTTGAGACCGATTCACTTTGATGGATCCCATTGATGTTAGTGAGCTTTCATGCATGCATCTTCCCACTTTATATAGAGATATCTTTTTCCTACCTAGCAAATGAACTTTACCTTTATATCCTTTATTATTCTAACTTACTATTAATATTATTTTTTTTTTGGTTAAGAAAGTTGTAAAACTTTTGAATTTTGTTGGTTTTCGTATTCTTCTTATCCAAAGTCCATAATAAATCGAGTGTCATAGATTGATGAAGCATGCATTTTTCCATATTTTAATGTATGGGCATGTATTTTAGTAATCATATGTATGTGGTTTTATCGTGTTTTATTATAAATGTTGGTGATTATATTGTCAATAGTTTTTACGTGTTAATAAGTGTAACCAGTGTTAAATTAACGCATGTTTTTTTAATCACATAATTCCGATACAAAGTAAATTATCATGTGCAAATTTGTATGACTCTATTATTTGCCTTCAATTATCATGTGCAAATATAGTGCAATTACGTATAGAAATTATAGAAAAGCCTCAAAGCATAAATGACAGTTTTAATTCATTTATACGTAATGATCAGCTTAGATACATTTTATTTCCAATTAGGTTTGTGGATAAAATTAATAAATAATTAAAAGAAACTATATAAAATTCCTTCATAGCCCAGTGGTTGGGGGCCGGGTTGTCCTCCTAGAGGTCACCGGTTCGACTCCCGCTTGTGGCGAAAGGGGGTAGGACACCCGTGCGCAATGATGGTGAAAAACCTACCGAGGAGGGTTTGATCCTGAGCGTCACTCCGGTTTTCATCCGGCTGTTACTCTAGCGAGGCAACTCGTGTAGAGGCAGTACGGTTTCCGGGGGAAAGCCTTCGACCCAAGACTGGTTAACCCAGCGCTGGCCTTGCTATCTGGGCCCACGTTCTTGGCGAGGGTCCGCGATTTGCGGATGTGACAATGGTCACCATTAAGAAGTTCACCTTTAAAAAAAAAAAGGCACCTGACATACACGATTTTTCCACCCTTATAATTTATTTTTTGTTTTCTACGAGCAAAAGGAATTATATAACACGATTTTTCCACCCTTATAATTTAATTTTTGTTTTCTACGAGCAAAGGAATTATATAAATCCCACTAGTTAGCAAAACAACCAACCTAAGATCAAAACAATTACAAAAACATAAATGGGTTTTTCAAATATGCTAATTTTAAGTATAACTTATGGTTTCTATTAACAAACCACAAACAATAGTAATTAACTACCGATATTAAAAACTGAATTGTTTCTGTATCTCTAGCTAGTTTTCACATAGCCCACCAAGTATAAAATATGATTGTTTCTAGCAACTCCTTAATCAAAAGTTGGCTATTACATATATAAAAAAATTTCATAATTTATATATGAAACTAAAAAAGTAGAGAAAAATGTTAGCGAGCCTATTGTCACAGGTCAATTGTTCGAATGTCGTTTTGCTTGGGTTGTATTTAGACGTTTGGGTTTACTGTGTTTGTCGTTTTGCGGAATGGATTGACTTATCCTCGGGCAACTGAAGACGCCATGGGGGATCGAGATATAAGTCCGTGACAAAGTGGTATAAGAGCAAGTTGATTCTCGGATATGTTGGAACGTTGATAGTTAACCAAAATATGCTTAAAATACACAGTATGGTTACGCAATGGTGCTAGGAAAGGACCAAATATGTGGAACTTTAGTGAAGGCTATGTATGCCGCGAGTATGGGATCATGAGTGCGACCCTAGCTAGTATAGTATCAATGAAACCTGTTGAGATTGAAGGCTGCACATTCTTCAGGTCAGTGGCGGATCCAGCCGGAGAAATCACTGGGTTCCTTTTTCCAAATCATACAAGGTTTACACTACAAAAAAAAACGTTTTTTTTCCAAATCATACAAGATTTACACTACAAAAAAACGTTTTTTTTTTTCCAAAAAGGCTGTGTTCCTGGGAACCCGATGTTTCCTTACTAGATCCGCCCCTGCTTCAGGTCCCCATACACCTGAAACACTGGCAAACATCGATGTCAACTAAAGTGATCCGGTGCAAAATACTGAATGATCCTAATGAAGATCAATGTTGTTGTGCTATCGGGTCTCCGTCTTACAAAAGAATATCATGCTCAACTGGTGAAGATGCATTGTCTTACAACGTGTTGGCGCAATTGCGAGGCATATGCACGAGGATGTGCATGTAATGGTAATGGGAGAGTGTCAGAGTCCAAACATTTGAAGGTTGTTTGGCTTGGGTTGTACTTTACCAGTTGGGTTTACTGGCTAGTCCGGGATTTTATCAGGGATGACCTCAATGGATTAAGAAGGTGTACGTGCCTAGTCGTGTCTATCTGACGAACGCACTACTAGTCGACTTTTTGCCAGTCTCCTGATGAGTCCAAGGCAAGATGAAACATGTTCCTAAATCAAGAACGGGATGGATTGGCTTATCCCCGAGCAACTGGGTACGCGACACGGGGATAGAAAGATAACTCTGTGACAGTACTATGCTATCTTTGAACAATCAGTACGTTTGATATGTGAATTGAAGTAATTTGTACATTTCAAATCATCTCCTATAATGTCTTAATATTATAAAAAATAGATTATGGGTTCAATTTTATAATTATACATGTTTGGTGACGGCCACGATTAGAACCGTGGAAGCTCTCAATGTGGATGGGAGGAGGATTAGAGGCAGACCGAAACTGAAGTAGGTTGGCTTGTCTACATCTCACTCTCTCAATACCCAACTAATAGCTTGACTATGAACGAGATTCTTCTGGGCATGATTGTTGTTGTACATCTTTGGTGTAAGAGCATTAGCCTCCCATTTTCTATCTCAAATCCAATTTTATAAAAAAAATTATAAGAATTTCATACTTTATTTCATTCCTTAAAATATGGATGAAATTTAAGGAGTAATTTCTTATTCCATGCATTTGATGGCATTTGTCGTATCCACCAAAATGGGCCAAATTTGATCAATCATATCAACTAATACGCAACGAAAATTAGAAGCCTATCATTAATTGACAAACTTTATGGCGGTACATTGTTTGAACAACGTTGTTAGCATAGTCTAAACGATAGGATTTCATCGCATCCTAGCTGGGAGTCTAATGTCGTACACAAGGGACTCCAACTTGTCTCAAGGTTTTTGCAAACCCAATATCGTTGTAATGTTTTCAGTTCAATTTATCTTGCTCTCTGAAATTACATGCTTGAATAGGCACGTCATCATGAAGCCGGTGAGGTCATGACAAACTGTCAGATGCATAAGTTTTGACGAGGCTCACTGTATTATAGATATCACAAAGGGTGTACCTATTGGCACACCCATTTGCCTATCTACACACCTTAAAAGATGTTTTTTGTCCTTATATGCACACCCTGCAGTGTCGAACTGTGGTCAAAACGCGACGTTTTGCTCCGGTTAACCTAACAAAGACTGACGGGTCTGTTGACCGGACCAAAACGCCGAGCTTTGGCCGCGTTTTGGTCCTGTCAACCAGACAAAAGACTGCCACTGTCACACCCTGGCTTTTGCAGAAGCGTGGTTTATTTGGTGTGACTTCTTAATACCATAGCAACAATCATAACAATGCTATATGATAAAACCAAAAGATAATCATCCATAAATTTAGTTTAGAAAATACCACAACGTCATTGTTTGAAACATCGATACCAAAGTTAAGTTACAGACCATAACATGTTTGAAATAAGTTCATCAAAAGACTCTAAGCTAACCCGGGTTTAGAAACATGTAACCCGTCCAGGAAAGGGTTACACCTCCTAAACCCCATAACCAAGGAAGACATCTTTTATTTATTACGCAGCTTAAACTCCATTGCTTGCCAGATCCATTCTAGTTTCCTGAAATACATGTAGTTTGAAAAATCAACAAAAGTTGAGCGAGTTTATGTGTAAGTGAGTATGTATAAACCTTTGTAATATGTCTGTATGTATGAAAGTCCCTGGTATGTAGCAATTAAGGAAAAAGAGATCACCAATGGGTTGCAAAGCCACTGGTATGTGTGAAACGGTGCAGGAAGTACTCAAACCTAGCAAATTTGTACCGGGCCTCGGCTGTAAGACACAGTCACCACTATGGGCCACCCCGGCCTCATGGGTGTGGGCTTGCTACACCCCAATAGATCTATCACTCATGTCCCTTGGTCCTACGATGAAGATTAATGGCCTTAAGTGTTATACCCACCTTTCACATGATCTAAGTAGTAAACCCTCCTTAAGCTAACCATACCATGTATAAAAAGTCTGTAATAATTGTAACATGTATTTCACCCCCGAAGTAAAAAACTGAAAACAGTTAAGACAAAAGGGGGACATGAACTCACTGTAGTGCGTCTCCTGTGCTCGTACTCAAACCTTGTCAGCTACACGATAACCTACACCGTACTAATGTCTATTAGATGAACGAGCCTTGCCTTGCTTTCGTATTTACGGGTTTGAGTTACGTTACTTTGATATTATTCCAAGTTATAACCTCGTGTTAAAATAATAAGTATTATTTTAACTTAAGTTTTGTTTTTAGGGTTTTGGAATATAGTTAGGCAACTATTTCGTATCCATACTTCTCAAGTATTTTATATGCGTATTTCCTTCCCAGGGATGGGGGTATTTATATATGTATATTTGTAGTTTCGAAAAATATATTTTAAGTCCCACTTATAAAGATATATTTAACTTATTTGTCAAACAATAACGTATTCCCAAAATATATGTATTTTTCACAAAAATAATATATTTTTGCTTCTTTAGTTTTCAAAATAATATTTTGCCAAAAATATATGTGTAAAAGTATTTTCTGGAATATCTCATAAGTTACGTTTTCTTGTTCGGTTTCACAATATTATGTGTGTAACTTAAATATTTTATTCCTGGAGGTTTTTGGTATTATTTTGAAGTTGTAAATGTCAAGGTATTTTGTTAAGTTATATTATTTTACCCTAAAATAATATAGCTAGTTCACAAAATATACAAATATTCACACAAGTGTCTTGGTGTAAAATATACATTCTAAATATATACTTACCCATTTTTATTTACAAAAACCAACATTCGATACTTTGTATTTTTGTAACAAATCTTATGGCGAAGTTTATTTTGAAAAACAAAGTTAAAAGTATACTCGTAACACTTGTTTAGAAAGTATTTTCTAAGTGTTGGAATTTTAGAAAATTTCGCCATAGTCTCCTTTGTAAATGGAGGTGTCCATGCAATTAGCATATCTTTTTCTTTTCGAAAATTATTCAAACACTCAACCACAAGTTACTAAACAATATTACACCTATCAAGTGCGAAAACAATGCACTTTGCATAACAACATGAACTTGGTTTTTCATAAAAAAACGCGTAGTAACTTAGTGGGGTGTTTAGTGGGTTTAGTTACCCTCCAAAGTGCTTTTACTTTTGTTAAAATCTTACTCTCGGGGTTTTTAGATGTTCACAACTTGTGAACTTATTTTACAAAAATATTTGCTTACAATATTTTCTTGTTTTAACTAGACTTACTACACTTATTTTGTTACTAAAATAGTGTAGGTTTAACAAAAGTCATAACCCTTCAAAAATCATCTTCTACTCTTGGTTTATTTAGGAAAACCATTTGTAAACCTCGGATCCATACGATCACCGACTCACTTTGTTTACTAATTTTTCAAGAAATCATCTTGTTACCTAGTTATGTTGTAACATGGAGGTGATTCTTTTATGTACATCACTAATCACCTCCTAACTTGTTAACTTAAGTTTTTAATCTTACTTTAACAAGTTCAACCATGATGTTCAACATCATATTACTAGTATTCATCAAGCAAGCATCAAGTAATCAACAACATAACAAAACAACTTTATTTCATCAAGATTTCATCTTATTTCATCATCATGTTAGCTTTATGTTCAAGACTTATGTTTATGATCTTTTAGTGTTCTTGAGATTTCATCATAATATAATTATTAACCATCAAAAATGTGAAGTAAACAAAGATCAAAGAAGCTTACAACTAGCTTAAAGCTAGGGAAGTTCAAGCTCGGAAATGTAGAGGATAAAAGCAAACTAGAGAGGTCCTTGATGATCCGTGAGTTCCACACTTCGTTATTCACCTTTGTGCACCTTGTAGTAACCTTGGAAAGCTTGAACTTGAAACAAAAAAAAATGATGGTGTATGGTAGGGTGTTCGGCCGAAGCTTGTTTAGAGGGAGAGAGGAGTGTGATGAGGGGGTGTTAACTGTAAGAGCTAGTGTTTAGTGTGTACCATGTCTTATGTAGTGTGTTTAAGTGTTCGGGGACCATGACTAGCTCAAAAAAAGTGAAACAATGCTTCTGATAACATTTTAGTGTTCCAGGTAATGTCCGGTTGTCCGGCTGGATACCGTTCCGTTAAATTGCTAAGTGATATCATAAAGTGTCCTTTATGTATCTTTTAGTGACCCTTTTAATTCCCGACACTTAGGAAAGCATACAGGACCATTTTGCCATATTTTTGCAAGTGACTAGCATATTTAAATGCTGAATTTTGTTAATAAATGCAGAATTTTGCATTTTGAATGGGTTTTAGGCACTTTCCGGCACCTAAACTATCACCTAGTGACGCAGTTTTATGGTCCTTACTTCCCTACACTCCATACTAGTGTAGTACCTTGTCCCTGGCTCATACTGGGCCTCAATATATTGTCTGTCTATGTGCTGGCATTGTCAGCATGTTTCTGAGTTATCCACTCACTGTACTAACTGTGCTTTGTGCATCAAGTTTGTCACTAAAGTTTGTGTGTAATGAATGGAGTGACAGTATGAAATGTGATGCATATATATGTATGTAACAGAAATCAGAAAGCAGTTTAATCATTAGTTGTCATTAAGCACAGTCATTAAGCACAAATTTAATATTAATTAATCGTACGGATACCTGTAATTGTGAGGGTTGTCACAGACACCCGGTCTGGTTGACAGGACCAAAACGCGGCCAAAGCTCGGCGTTTTGGTCTGGTCAACAGGCCCGTCAGACACCCGTCAGTCTTTGTCTGGTTAACCGGACCAAAACGCCACGTTTTGGCCACAGTTCGACACTGCAGGGTGTGCACATAAGGACAAAAAACATCTTTTTGGGGTGACTATCTACACACCAAGTGTACCAAGTGTGTAGATAGTTTGGGCCATCACAAATGCACTTCAAATCAAATCTCATCCGGTGATCATGAACACACTTGAATGTATGACAGCATATACATTCACACACACAACCTTTACAGCACCAATCATGTGGAGAATCCAATTTTCATATAGTTACAGTACCGACTATGGTTATATATGCCTTGAGAACGACCCAACTTAATCATTCGTATAATTTAGACATTTTAGTGATATAATACAATTAGAGTGAGTCATCATTTACCAAAGCATTTACATGTATTTTCACCCCAAAAACATTTGAAAATGGGGAAGTATCGTGAGAGACTCACCTTAAATCATAGTCGATAGGATTACAACTTATCGTGATTAACCATCCGATTAATCCTAAACCAGGGGTGGATCCAGGGGTGTTTTGGGGGTTCCCGGAAACCCCCTTGGTTTGAAAAAAATAGAAAAAATTAGTGAAAACCTTATATGATTTGGAAAAAAATTAGTGAGAATCTACCAAAAGGAACCCGGTGGAAAATAGTTCCGGATCCGCCACTACAGTCCACGGTTTTATAGTTCGGTGATGACCACTCATAGGTAAACCCACTAATTTTGGTAAATTAGTGGTTCCTCTGATTAACAATAAGTATTGAAGGTTAGCTCAAACGATCATATTATGGACAATTACAATACGTAATCTAATTAGGAAGTTAAGTTAAGAGCAGTCGTACTTAGGGCACAAGGGGTGGTGCGTGATGGTTATAGTTCAACGCGTTATACACCACCTTCAACGCGTTATACCCACCGCCACTCCTCACATCACGCGTGATAGTACCACGGTAAACCCATTTCGTTATTTTTTTAACGGCGTGATGGTTTTTTTTGTGAGGGTAATTGTTGGTTGGGGGAAAATTATTGGGTGTGGTGGTGAGTGATGACCATTGCCACCAAAAAAGGTTGTGAGTGATGGAAAAATGGTTGATGATATGGCGAAACATGATTGGATATTATGAGTGATAGAATTCTATCACTAGTGACCACCCCCTCCCCCCTTATATGCGCGACCTAACTATTGTTGGCACGAGTAGGCATTTAACCCGTGCTGATCATTTGGTTGCATAATGTGGTTTTGCACTAAGTTCGCAGTCGTGTTTACATGCAAACTTGATCATTATAGCTACCTGATTCCCTTATCCAAGATATTAAACTAACGTAAAAAAATAAATTTAACCTATAAAGGAAGGCACTTTTTATATCCATTTGAAACATTTTCATGTTGTGTGAATTGGCAAAGGCAAGAAACAACATGATAGCTTATATTCTAGCAACAAGTAAAGGTTTCTTCATAATGAATGCCTTCTTTTTAGGGTTGTAAACGAACCGAACATTCGACGAACAGTTCGTAAACCATTTGATGGAAAGTTCGTTTATGCCCGTTTGTTTAATATATGAACGCACACGAACAAAGATATTTGTTTCTTAAGTTAAACGAACGAACATAAACAGAGGTTGCATTCATTCGTTTACTTTCGTGGTTCGGTAATGTGTTTATTTATGTTCACTCATTTATGTTTATTTATGCCCGTTCATTTAAAGGTTCTTATATGTTGTAGTTTTGATTTATTTTTTTTAGTTTCTATAAAAATTTAAAAACCTAGGTAGTTATATGATGCGTGTGAAGTGTTATATATATTAGGTGTATATTTTAAGCCCTTTAACACTTTTGTTAGCCATGTTTTAAATTTATAAAACACGATATTTACTAACACTAAACACACATATGGGCAAGTGCACCCATCGTGAGCGTAGTATAGTGTTGGCAAGATACCGAGGTCGTCCAAGGACACAAGAGCTTTTAGTACCAGTTTATCCTCAACGTCTAATCAAATCAAAAAGTTTAGAAAAATGTTTTAAGCTAAGAAAAATAAAAACTAACTAAAATGCTGAAAAATAAAAATAAAAATAAAAACAGATGGACAAGATGAATCACTTGGTTCCGACGCGTGTATAGTGTAACCTTTGATTATTTCCGCACTTTTGCACTTATTTAAGAGATTATCTTAGTTATTGTAGTAGGCCCCTCTTTTGGAGGTGACGTTACCCTCAACCCAGTAGTTTGAGTCAGCAAGGATACAATCCTAAAGGGTCGGATTATTGAAAGATAATTAATTAAGTTATTAATGCAAATTATGGTAGGCCCCTCTTTTGGAGGTGACGTTACCCTCGACTAAGTTGTCTGAGTCAGCAGGGATACAGTCCTAAATAGCCGGGTTATAGTATTAATAGTAGTTAACTTATGAGGGGATAAAAGTGGTTGGACCCCCGCCATCCAATACCGTTAAGTATTGAAGGAGGTCCTACTAAATTTGACCCAAGTCCATTGCAGGACCTCTAAACGCTGAACAATGGCAAGACTCTTACCAAACTGTTCCCTTAACCCCCGACCAGGTAGCCAACATACCTCCATATAGACCGTGGAGATATGAATGGTGAAAATCTTTTATTTTATATATACAGTAAAATAATGTCAAGAGACCACGTACAAACGATAAGGAAGAATCACCTTCAACATAAGAAACTAGTTATTAAAGTCATTAATACAAAACCAAGTAAAAAGTGCGAAAAGATTAAAAATAAAAAGTATTACACTAGACACTTGTCTTCACCAAGTGATGTAAGAGACTTAGGCAAACATGGCCTTGATTGTCGAGAACTCTTACGATCAATCTTGGATCCCGAGACGACTCACACACTCTATGATGGACAATGGATGATGGTGGTGGATGATGTTGTTATGGTGGTGGTGGGTGGTGGGTGAAGTGTGAGAGAGGTGGTGTGCCAAGGGATGGTTTGAGCTTGAGCCAGGCACTCCTATTTATAGGCTGAATAAAAGCTCGGGCACGGCCCCGTGTCCAGATCATTCTCTTTCTTCATTTAATGCAGCTTGTCTTATTAGTTGACCACGCCCCCGTGTCCGCTGAGCACGACCCCGTGTGCAGAAGAATCTTTGTACTATGAAGATTTGCCAGGATTGTGCGAATCTTATAGTTGACCACGGCCCCATGTCCGCAGAACACGGCCTCGTGGTGGGCAATAGAAGCTTCTACCACTTTGTCTTTTCTGCTGACACTTGGGCACGCTCCCGTTATGGCTGAGCACGGGGCGTGTTCAGTCTTCTGTCTTCTTGTTTTGCTTAGGAAGATGCTGTCGTGGGGTCGGGCATGTCACGTTTGTTACTTTTCTTGTATTTATGTTAGATTTTGTTGTCTTTTTGCTTCTTTTGTTAATTTGAGCTCATTTAATCCTGAAAATACAAAAGGAAGACAAAAGCACACTTTTTCCAACATTAGTCCTAAAAAAGGGTTAGTTTTATGCCACAATTGATGTAATTTATATGTTGCATTTTGCACACATCAAATACCCCCACACTTGAATCTTTGCTTGTCCTCAAGCAAAACTCTTTATAATGTGGCTTTACACACCCAAATAGAATGGGTAGAAGAGAAAGTTTTCGGGCTTGTCATAGAGTGTCGGGATTTCCAAGATTCTTTATTTAGTTGTATTTTTATTTATTTACAATCCTATTCGTCATGATTTATTTAAAACTTTTCATAAGATAAATTATTTATTAGGGCATAACATGCCTCTTTAAAATTATATTTATATACAAGTTCAGATACCTCACGGGAGATCACTCAACACTCGGCCGAAGATGTATTTTAGTTAATCACTCGAGAGCGGCATGGAACTTACTCCTACCATATGCTTGCCAAGCAATCAATCCTCCTCCTTTTTAACTTATATACCTTTGTAAATATCAAGAGGACTTTTTGGGTGAAGGGTTAGGCTTGGGTTAAAGGTACGTGGTTGGGTTAGTGGTTTGTAGAAAAAGGGCGAAAAGCGTAACAAGCGTCGGTTTTCGTAAGACTTTCTATTTTTTGTAACTTTTATTTTGATGAAGCTATTATTCAAACAAAGTTATTTTTGATGAACTTGTTTGTTTATTTTCTTTTGCTTCATAATCAACAAATTTTTTTTTTTTTGAAAAGTCATACGAAAAACCGAGCTAGTTACTAAAACAAAGGGTTAAAAAAAAAAAAGGTTTTGGTGGGTAAAATGGTGTTTGGTTTGGGTTATGAAATGAAAAGGTTTAGGCTCAAAGGGGCTAACTAGGGGGGTTTTGGGTAGGTGGTAAAAAAAAGAAAAATAATGGTGTAGAAATAAAAAAGGGTTAGTCCTAATGCCTCCATCATTTACTTACTCGGGTTTAAGTTGGTAAGGACCGGGAATGTATCGTCATGGCAAGTTCTAGAGTCGTAAGAACCAGGCGGCTATTCACACAAGAAACGAAAAATGAGCATTTAAATTAAAGATATATATTTGTATGCTCAATAAAGGCTCAAAACTCACTTTTGTGGGAATGGGTTTTTATGTGATCAAGTATATATAATTAAATTTTAACTAAGCTTGTTATGCCTTTTCATAATTTTCTTATGTTGGTTCTTTTTATCACGACGCTATCGGTTGTAAATTTGTAACAATATAACCTTTTTAGAACTTGAAATTCCCGAATTAAACCTAGGCAAGAAAAAAAATGAAAATTTTTTTTTTGAAAAAATTTGGGGTGATTAGCGGTTCCAATAGAGTTTTGTGTAAGGCTTGTATTTAGGATTTGCAAGATTCAAGGTTTTAGCATCCCCCCCACACTTAAATTACACATTGTCCTCAATGTGTCCCAAAAATAAGTTTTTAGGTTGATTAAATGTGTAAAAATATGTAAAAAGCAAAAATTTTGTGTTACTGGGCGCTGAACACGGCCCCGTGTCCACATCCTTCTCTTTCTTCATTTAATGCAGCTTGTCTTATTAGTTGACCACGCCCCCGTGTCCGCTGAGCACGACCCCGTGTGCAGAAGAATCTTTGTACTATGAAGATTTGCCAGGATTGTGCGAATCTTATAGTTGACCACGGCCCCGTGTCCGCTGAACACGGCCCCGTGGTGGGCAATAGAAGCTTCTACCACTTTGTCTTTTCTGCTGACACTTGGGCATGCCCCTGTGCTGGCTGAGCACGGGGCGTGTTCAGTCTTCTGTCTTCTTGTTTTGCTTGGGAAGATGCTGTCGTGGGGTCGGGCATGTAACGTTTGTTCCTTTTCTTGTATTTATGTTTGATTTTGTTGTCTTTTTGCTTCTTTTGTTAATTTGAGCTCATTTAATCCTGAAAATACAAAAGGAAGACAAAAGCACATTTTTTCCAACATTAGTACTAAAAAAGCGTTAGTTTTATGCCACAATTGATGTAATTTATATGTTGCATTTTGCACACATCATTATATTATATGCCTCCCTTAACATTCCTTCCTGATAAGCTTGACAAGCCTCTTAATTTTTTGTTAGTCATATTTCTAGTAATTATGTGAACTGTGTTCGATAACTATGTTACGTGCTTAATTATTTTTCGATGGATTCATAGTAATCTTTGTGATGAAAAATGCAGATTTTATTCTAAAATGAATATATGTTCGTGCGTAGTTGACGTGTTTGCAAGTGTGTATGAATTTTCACTATATTTTTAAGTACATTTTACTCTTTTATCAAGGTTTAAATTTATAAAACACGATATAAACTATCACTCTCTAAAACACGCTAGGACAAGTGCACCCATCGTTGGCGTAGTATAGTGAAGGTAAGATACCGAGGTCGTCCAAGGACACAAGAGCTTTTAATGCCGAATATCATCGACGTCTAATCTAACCAATTTGAGTAAAGATTTTTCTTAAATAAATAAAAATACAGAAACTAAATAAATAAATAAAAGAACAGATAGACAAGATAGAATCACTTGGTTACGACTCGTCATTTATGTATCCTTTGATGATTTCCGCAATTTGGGTTTTTTAAGAGATTATCTTAGTTATAGTGGCATGTCCCTCTTTTGGAGGCAACGCTACCCTCAACCATATTGGTGTGAGTCAGCAGGGATACAGTTCCGCAAAGCCGGATTATTGAAAGATAATTAGGTAAGTTATTAATGCAAAATGTGGCATGTCCTTCTTTTGGAGGCAATGCTACCCTCGGCCATATTGGTCTTAGTCAACAGAGATTCAATCCCGCATGGCCGGTTTAAAGTTTTAATAGTAAATTATTTATAAGGGATTCAAGTCGTTCTTACTTCCCCCGATTTGATGCTATCTGCCTCAAAGGAAGTCCTAATAAGCTTGAATCAAGTCCTCGCATGATCTATACACTGAACGAGGCAAGAACTTTACTCAAACCACCCTCCTAACCCCCTTCCAGGCAGTTAACGTGCTTCATATAGACCGTAAATACATGAATGAGTGAATCAAGAAAACATGAAGAGATGATATAATAAAGTTCACTTTCTGTATAAAATGTAAGAGTTGTATTTGTATAAAACATTGTATGTAATTATAAAATTGTAAGTTTGTGTGTTGTAAATGTAAGAAAATCGAGATCGCTAATGTTTCGTGAGGACATTAACATGTGTGACGACATAAGAAGCATCCAAACCTAGGCGAGTTTTTACATCGATTACCCTTCGACTGTGACCCAAAGCACTCTATGGCAATGTGTGTCACACCCCAACTGATGGCGGAAACATCGGGGCATGGCATTGAGCGAAACAGATTGTCCATGAGTATCCATAACAACTATTCATTACCAGATAAGTAAACGTCATGTCCCATACCACAACATATCCAAATAAAAGCAGTGTTGTCACTCGATCGGATGGTCTACCGATCGGGTGGCAATCCGTTAGAACTAGTAGTGCATTGAACATGTTGAAAATTGTCAAGTGTTGAAGTTCCAAACATCACATGGTCGAGTGGTCGTTCGATCGGATGGCTATCCGATCGGACGGCAATCCGTTCAACGTTCAGTCCTTTGAAAAGTTGAAACAAAAGTTTAAGTGTTGAACCAAGTGTAAGCCGATCGGGCGGCTGTCCGATCGGATGGCAATCCGATCGGACGGCAATCCGTTTCGGCGGCCTGAACGTCTTTGATACTTGGTAGTTTTGATAGCTTTGCTGTTTTCTCGAGACGGTATGACCACATACCAAAAAACAGAACTTCATCAATACTCAGGTGATCCGATCGGACAGGAATCACCATAGTCCGATCGATCACTGATCGAGATGATGGTTCGTGTTTAACCCGAGGTTGATTGCCTCGTTGATAGAACACAGATCTTGAACCGACACATCACTAAGAAGGAGTAGAAGATCAGAACGAGCTACGATTCTATCGGTTTTGAGTGCATTGAGTGTAAAAGAGTTGAAAGAAAGTTAGAAACCATCTTTCAATCCTTTTCACCATGAATAGGTTCAGAACTATGCAAGATCTTTGTTCATTCATGTGGAAATCATCCAGATCTAAGTTGTTCTTGGTTGATTGAAGCCAAAACATGAAGTTCATAAGAACTCCATGATGACATCACCCTAGAACACATCAATCCACTGATTTCACGGTTAAAAGTTAAGATTCAAAAGATAGAAAGGTGAAGGAGTGCGTGTAGATCATGAAAGTATAAGAGTTAGGTTGAATACTTATAAGAATCACGAGAAATCGAGGGAAAGAAGAGCTTGAGTGTGGTTGGGTCGAGTGAGAGTTGTCACATCACAAATGATGTGACAGGTAGGTATTTATGGGGTTTCCCAAAAAGGAAAGGAAAGTGTATTGGATCGAGTGGGTCACCGATCTGATGGCTGTCCGATCGGATGGCAATCCAATCGGTTGACCATCCGATCAAGCAGTCACTCGATCGAGTGGTTCCGATGATTTGAGTCTTGGCGTTTCGTTTCGTGCGTTGGGTTTTGCGATGCGATAGAGTTTCCAATTAATCTCAACTACTATATATAACATACAATCATCCTAATTAACTTGCGTTTGGCATCTGCGATTCGATTGCGATAGCGTTGCGTTTGCGTTTCGATTAATCATCACAACATAAACATAAATAAACATGCACAGGTAGCACATAAATAGCACACACACGTAAAATAATATCCAGAACGCGTAATTCAAGTTGCGAATGTGATTACGATGCGATAAGCGATAAAGCAATAAAACATACAATAAACATCGATTAAGCTTCGATTATTAACAAGTACTCCACATAATACAACTAATGCGATTAAATAAACAGATTATCTACAAGTCAAAGAAGTCAAAACGGTAGTGGAGCATGGAGTGACAGATCGCAATTAGCAATCCTTTCTTCCTTTGACTTCAGTGTTGACTTTGACTTTGACTTTCACTTTCAAAACACGGGGTGTTACAGCCGCCCCTACTTAAGGGAATTTCGTCTCGAAATTAGGCTTTAGCCGTAACAAAAAACTGCGGGTACTTTGCCTTCATGTCGCTTTCGAGTTCCCAAGTGAACTCTGCACCTCGTTTGCCTTCCCATCAGACCTTCACAATGGGAATGCGTGAGCATCTGAGGTGCTTGGTTTGGCGGTCCATGATCTCGACAGGCTTCTCCAAGAAGTGTAGTGTTTCGTTCACTTGAAGATCCTCAAGTGGTACGTACAAATCATGCTCAGCCAGGCACTTCCGAAGGTTCGACACATGGAAAGTCGGGTGGACGTTGCTAAGTTCCTCTGGTACTTCAAGTCTGTAGGTCACTTTGCCGATCCTTTCCAGAATCTTAAAGGGTCCAACATATCGAGGCGCGAGCTTTCCTTTCTTGCCGAATCTGACCACACCCTTCCAAGGTGACACCTTTAGGAGTACATGGTCACTAACGTCAAATTCAAGGGGCTTGCGTCGTCTATCGGCGTAACGTTTCTGACGACTCCAAGCTTTCAGCAGATTGTCTCGAATTTGGAGGATTTTGTCACTCGTTTCTTGTAGTAGCTCAGGAACGGTTATTTGCGAATCACCGATCTCGTTCCATACAATAGGCGATCGACATTTTCTTCCGTATAATGCCTCAAACGGTGCCATTTGAATGCTGGAATGATAACTGTTATTGTACGAGAATTCAACTAAAGGTAAGTATGCGTCCCAATTACCACCGAAATCTATGACACACGAACGGAGCATGTCTTCAAGGGTACGAATCAATCTTTCAGTCTGACCGTCGGTTTGGGGATGGAAAGCGGTACTTAGATTAAGCGTAATACCGAGAGCGGATTGAAACGTTTCCCAAAGACGCGAGGTAAACCGACCATCGCGGTCAGAGATGATGTCGCGAGGCGTCCCATGTCGACAAATGATCTCATTGGTGTAGATTCGGCCTAGTTTTTCTTCCTTGTAGTCTTCTCGTATTGGCAGAAAATGAGCAGATTTGGTCAAACGGTCAACGAAAACCCAGATGCTGTCGTGACCTGATGGCGTGCGTGGAAGTTTCGTTATGAAGTCCATAGCTATGCTCTCCCACTTCCACATGGGAATCTCGGGTTGGACGAGCAAGCCAGAGGGTCTTTGATGCTCGGCCTTGACTTTCGAGCAAGTCAGGCACTTCGAAACATAGAGAGCGATATCTTTCTTCATGCCCGGCCACCAGTACTTGTAGCGATGGTCTTGGTACATTTTATCGGCACCGGGGTGAATAGAATATGGAGACTTGTGGGCTTCGTCCATCAGAATCTGTCGCAAATCGGTCCGCTTAGGGATCCAAATTCGGTCCAGATAATGGAATATCCCATTCGACTTATTCCCAAGCTGGGCTCCATCATTGAGAATCCTCTCCTTCTTCAAAGTTCGCTCGGTGAAAACAAGCATGTTGGGCTTCGCAGATGAGAGTTTCAAGATGATGCTTGGCTTGAACCATACGAACGCTATGCAAATAGCTTCGTCTTCTAAGGGCGTCGGCAACAACATTTGCTTTGCCAGGATGGTAACGAATTTCACAGTCGTAATCGTTGAGAAGTTCTACCCATCGGCGTTAACGCATGTTAAGTTCTTTCTGGCTGAAGATGTGTTGTAGGCTCCTATGGTTGGTGAAGACCGTACACTTAGTACCATAAAGGTAGTGTCGCCAAATCTTCAACGTAAAAACAACTGTGCCTAGCTCGAGGTCATGGGTTGTAGAGTTCTTCTCGTGGATCTTGAGCTGGCGAGACGCGTAAGCGATAACCTTGTCCCGTTGCATGAGAACACAACCAAGACCAAGGTTCGAGGCATCGCACTAGACAACGAAGTCATCATTTCAATCGGGTAAAGCAAGGATGGGAGCATTGCAAAGCATATGCTTGAGGGTTTGAAAGGCAGACTCTTGTTCAGTTCCCCAAACAAAAGGCTTGTCTTTATGCGTGAGAGAAGTAAGCGGCACGGTGATTTTAGAGAATCCTTCGATAAATCGACGATAATAGCCCGCTAGTCCGAGAAAAGAACGGACTTCAGACGGGTTCTTATGTGTAACCCAACTCTTAACAGCTTCGATCTTCGCGAGGTCGACGTGAATACCTTGACTATTGACAATATGAGCGAGGAATTGAACCTCCTCCAGCCAAAATTCACACTTGGAGATCTTGGCGTAGAGTCGATTCCCCTGGAGTAGCTCGAGAACCAAAAGTAGATGCTGCGCGTGTTCGGCTTTCGACTTGGAATAGATCAGGATATCATGATGAACACGATGACGAAGCGGTCAAGAAATGGTTTACACACGCGATTCATCAGATCCATGAAAACCACGGGTGCGTTGGTTAAACCAAAAGGCATAACAACGAACTCATAGTGGTCGCAAGGAGTGCGAAAAGCGGTTTTGGGCATATACTCCTCTTGAATGCGCAATTGGTGATAGCCTGAACGTAGATCGATCTTCAAAAAACATGAAGCACCTTGCAACTGATCAAACAAATCATCGATTCGAGGCAGGGGATAACGATTCTTGATTGTGAGCTTATTCAATTCCCTGTAGTCGATGCACATCCGGAACGACCCATCCTTCTTTATGATGAAAAGGACTGGTGCGCCCCACGGAGAGGTGCTAGGGCGAATGAAGCTTTATCAAGCAATTCCTGGAGTTGACTCGAGAGTTCACGCATTTCTGACGGAGCGAGTCGGTAAGGAGCTCTAGCAACAGGATTGGCTCCAGGAATGAGGTCGATACGAAAGTCGATATCACGACTTGGAGGAAGACCTGGAAGTTCATCGGGAAATACCTGAGGAAATTCACAAACCAGGGGAACATCGTTCACTCCCGGATTACCTTTCTTTTCCTTCTACGCTACTACAATGTTAGCCAAGAAAGCTCTGTATTCCTTGCGGAGATACTTGCTAGCGTGGACACATGACATGAGTTTGAGACCTTTCGAAGGAGTTTCACCATACACACAAAGCTGATCACCATTAGCAAGAGAGAATTGAATCATCTTATCAAAGCAAACAACTTCAGCATGGTTTTCACGAAGAAAGTCCATGCCTACTATGACGTCAAAACTACCGAGCTGCGTTGGAATAAGGTCGATAGGGAAAACGTGATTGTTGAGTTCGAGAGTACAATCACGAAGAACAGAATTGACAGCGACGGTTCTTCCGGTGGCAACTTCGACATCGAACGACGAGGGGAGATGGGCGCGCTTACGATTAAGGAGATTTTCGAATTCAAACGACACAAAACAGTTATCGGCTCCAGTATCAAACAAACACGAAGCATATATACCATTCACAAGGAACGTACCATTA
Source organism: Helianthus tuberosus (assembly GCA_030545235.1). NCBI lineage: Eukaryota > Viridiplantae > Streptophyta > Magnoliopsida > Asterales > Asteraceae > Helianthus > Helianthus tuberosus. The sequence continues at coordinate 26,779 of JARYGA010059247.1, forward strand.
ACCACATTGTTGTCAGCCTGAGCCTGGCGCGCATTGATGTTAAAGGTTCGGGCGCGAGCTGCTTGATGCTATTGCTGCTGCTGTTGCTGGGGCTGCTGCTGTTGTGGCTCTTGCTTCACTACTTGGTTCGGGCACATGTTCGCGAAGTGGTTGGGATCACCACACGCGAAGCAATCTCTAGCATGGATCGCGGGTGCAGGAGCCGCTTGCTGGCCTTGAGGAGCGGGAAGTAGAGCTTGTTGAGCTGGAGCTGGAGTTGTAGCTTGACGAGGACCAGTTCGGCAGTTTGCGGTGAAGTGGCCGTACATGTTGCAATGCACACAGTATCTGCAGGCGATTCCCACTGGATGATGATAGGTACATATCGGTCAGGCAGGGTGAGGGAAAGTATAAGCACGCTTTGCAGGAGGTGCTTGGGTAACTGGTGCTGCAGCTGATCGGTGTTGAGGTTGCTGCTGAGCTGGTACAGCTTGAAGCGAGGCAGTAGTAGTGATAGCACAGTTCTTGTTGCTGGAGTTGCTGTTGTTCTTCCTCTTGTTACGAGAGGACTTTGAAGATTGCGGAGCGGCGGCGGTTTCAACGGTTGCGGCAGTGGTAGCTTGATGCAAATTCTTAGAAGCTTTATCCCAGTACCCAGACTTGACTCGCTTGTCGTTGATTTCAGTGGCGAGCAGGTAAGTTTCCTCGATTGTTGCTGGTTTTAAAGCTTGCACAAAGTCTGCGACACAATCCGGCAGAGCTCGGATATACTTCTTGATCATCACATCGGGAGTCTTAACTTGATCAGGACATATTATGCATAGCTGCTTGAAGGGAGCAGTCAAGGCAGCATTGTCACCATCCTTCTGCTTGATATGCCATAATTCATCCTCCAACTTTTGGCGCTCGTGGGGGGGGGGGGCAGAACTCTTCCAACATGACGTTCTTCAACTCATCCCACGTCAAACCGTAAGCTGCATCATTTCCGCGTTTGTTTCTCTCAGCCGTCCACCAGTCTAAAGCGCGAGACTGGAAGACGCCGGTGGCGTTCAGAGTGCGGAGATCATCAGGATAGCCACTCTGGCGTAGGGTGACCTCGATCGAATCAAACCATTGAAACAAGGCCGTAGGGCCATCTTCACCAGTAAATTCTTTCGGGCTGCAAGCTTTGAACTGCTTAAAGCTAAAAACAGACTTTGGCGAATCAGTCCTGGACTCTTCGGAAGACTTGCTGGCATTCTCGTGCAGGTCGCTAATGATCTGAGGAATGACTTTCGCTATCTGCTTAGCGACGAGAGCAGCAAGGCGTTTGTCTTTCTGGTTTCGGCGAGCAGTTCGAGAGTGAAGGGATCCAGATGACGACATTGTCTGCCACAAACATCGCCACAGGACTTAAACACAGTATAATCGAATCTCACCTCACACTCACTTGATACTACTAAAGCTCAGGAACACCACCATGCAACACATAAACACATTGACACATAAACACGGATTCACATAAGCACATAAACACGTAAGGCACATAGGGCACATAGAAGCACGTAGAAGCATATAGAAGCTGTTACAATACATAAACCTATCATTCAAAGTCCGCGCGCGTTCGAGAATAGCGATTGCAATTAGCGAGTACACAGCGAGTAACATAGCATCCAGTTATCCCCCAGTAGTAACGATTTGTTAGCGTGTTGAGATAGATGTGCAGTGCGAGTCGTGTGTGTCAATCAAAGCGAAGGCGAAAACCATATAAATCACCAAAATCAAAATGTTTAAACAAGTAAAACCACATAAAACACACAAATCCATACAAAAGCGACGAATATCAGAGTCAGCAGTTGCGGGCTCAGAATCGAAACACATAAAAATCGAGAATAGGTTGTCTAAGGCTCGATAGACATTGACTACCCAAAGTGATTCGACTATTCACAAGGAGTTTTGGTACACACTTTGGCCTTCGGGACTGTGCTCTCGCCTCGAATTTGGGCGAATGGCACGCATCCTTCCATTTCCAGTGTGACTTCAAGTCGTTGGAGTTTGTCGAGACTTTGGTGAGAGTTTTGTAAAACCAAAATAGAGGTCGGAACAAGTCGTCAAGGTTCGGGTTTCACCCCTGACTTAACAACTTCGTTCCTGTTTTGATGAAATAGAGGAGAAAATCTGCGTTAAAGTATGGATTTCACTCCTGATTCAACGCAAATTCTCCTGTTTTTGCAAATGATCCTAGAAATGTTCGCCTAGGGCTTGCCAGTGATGGTTTCAATCCTTTCGGGGCAAAAAGTCTCTCCTATAGTATGTGGCCTGTTGTGCTCATACTGTACAATATGCCTCCTTGGATGTTTATGGTCGATGTTTCATTTATGTTGACATTGCTGATTCCAGGAAAAGATTCACCAGGAAAGGATATTGATGTATTTTTGCGTCCACTAATAGATGAGTTGAAACTGTTGTGGGACAAGGGTGTTGAAACATATGATTGCGAATCAAAACAAAGATTCAACATGCGTGCCGCACTTTTGTGGACTATCAATGATTTTCCTGCTTATGGTTACCTGTCTGGGTGGAGCACGAGTGGATACAAGGCATGTCCGATATGCAATGAAGATGCGAGTAGTATACGTATATGAGACCGAATAGCGTATGTAGGTCATAGGCGATTTCTCCCACAAAATCACTCTTGGAGGAAAGCACGAGATTTTAATGGTCAGAAAGAGACTAGGCTTGCACCTAAACCAGTCAATGGAGAGGAATGCTTACGTCAGTTGGAACATCTCACTATACATCATCATGGAAAACATCAGTCTTATTGCGGAAAAAAAAGAACACGAGACCCACTTGATTTAAATTGGTCGAAGAAAAGCATCTTTTTTGAACTCCTATATTGGCCTAAGTTGTTAATTCGTCACAACATTGACGTGATGCATGTTGAAAAGAATGTATGTGAGAACGTGTTAGGAACCCTGTTAAACATAGAAGGAAAGACGAAAGACACTGACAAAGCTCGACTAGACTTGAAAGATATGAACATACGTAAGGAGCTTCAGTTGGTGAGGAAGGATGATTGTTGGGTTAAACCACATGCTTCGTATGTTTTAACTCGAGAGGAGAGAATACATTTTTGTAATTTACTTCGATCTGTGCGTTTTCCTGACGGGTATGCCGGAAACTTAGCTAAAAATGTGATTGTTGAGCAAGGTAAGGTACATGGTCTTAAATCACATGATTGTCACGTCTTAATGCAACGCATAATTCCTATTGCAATTCGTCCGTTTTTGACAAAACAAATTCGTGATGCGTTAGCCGAGTTGTCTCAGTTTTTCAAGAAACTTACTGAAGCCACATTACACGTGAGGGAGTTGAAAGTGTTGCAAGAAGAGATAGTTAATATTTTGTGCAAACTTGAGCGAATATTTCCGCCATCATTTTTTATAGTTATGGTGCACTTGTGTGTGCATCTTCCCGAAGAGGCAATTTTGGGAGGTCCTGTGCAATCAAGGTGGATGTATCCGATTGAAAGATACCTTGGCCATTTAAAGCGATATGTTGGAAACAAAGCTAAACCCGAAGGCTCGATTGCAGAAGGTTATGTTGTTGAAGAGGCTATAACATTTTGTTCACACTATTTACGAGGTGTGGAATCAAAGTTTGAGAGACGTGACAGAAGCTCTAGTGATTCTCGAAGCTTTGCATTGGATATTTTCAGATTAAATGGTCGTGGTATTGGGAAGAAAAAAGTTCATATCCTTCCTAGTATTCTTATGAAGAAAGCAATATGGTTTATCTTCAGCAACTGTCAACAACTTCAACAACTTCAACCGTACTTCGAGTAAGTTTTTTTTTAATCTTTAGTTGTGAATTAGTATTAAATGTGACATGTTAGTAGATTTATAGTTCATTAACACGTGGCAGAGAACACTTACAGTCTTTACGAAGGCAACATCCTGAATCATTAGACTTTTCAGATATGCAACAGTCTACATTCCCGGATTGGTTTGCAAAACGGGTAACAATCACACTCTATTTTACTTACTTTACTTTATGATATTCTAATGCAGTCTAACAACATGATTATTACGTTAAAAATTGAGAACAGATTCGAGATATGTATTCGCAAAATCCATCCCAAACTAATGAGGAGTTATATGCATTATCTTGCCCTCCTGATCATCGAGTTACGTCATACAAGGGATATGTAGTGAATGGAGTGAAATTTAGAGTTAAGTCAAGAAATGACTGCAAGAGAACGCAAAATTGTGGAGTTATGGTCCCGGGCGTTCATAATGATGTCGAAGATGATTACTATGGATATGTTGACGAAGTCATTGAATTATCATTCATAAGAGATTTTCGTATTATTCTATTCAAATGCACATGGTTTGATACTGATCGTCGAAGAAAGCACGTGATATTTGAACCTCATTTCATTAGCATAGACACGTCTCGTAATGCTTACAAGGAAGATCCTTTCATTCTTGCATACCAGGCTAAACAAGTATTTTATATAGATGATCCACTTAAACGAAATTCACAATGGAAAATCATTGAAAGATTTTCCCACAGGCACTTGTGGGATATTCCAGAAGACAAGAATGCTGAAGATTTGTTAGAAGATGTAAACCTTCTTCGTGAAGATATTGCAGAAGAAATTGTTGAAAATGTTGATGTACAGGGTCCTAGTGACACTACAGATGATTTTATTGATGAAGATATAGATGATTCTGACTGCAGTATGGAAGATTTTGGTTCAGAGTTAAATCTGGATGATTCAGACACTGATAAGTCTAATCATGAGATTGAAAATGTTGAGTCTGACGATGATGATTTGTAATGTTCAACCAATAAATTCCGTAAGAGTTGTGATTTTTAAGTTTTACAAATATTATTCTTATACATGTAAAAGTAGAATTGTTTCACCTTATTCTAACATTATCCATTGATATTATGCTTGCAGGTAGTGGTAGAATTACTAGGGATGGGAAACATGTAGTATTCAATAGAGTTTTGTCGAATTTGGCTGGTACATCATCCGTTCTGGTTCAGTTTGGATTCATTGATAAAGGCATATGTCTTATTTCAGGTATTTTTTAAGGAAATTTACTGTAATCTAAGGTGAATGTTAGCTCATTTAAGTATGTATAAGTTGAGTCAAGCAATTGGCTTAAAATGTATGATGTTTCATTTTTGGTTGTTTTTTTTGTTAACACTTGTTTTTTGGTAGGCTTTTTTGGGTTTCATAATTAGTGGTCCTTTGCGGTTTCACATGAGCACGACCTATTAAACTCAAAAAACTATTTTAAGTTTTTGTTGAATATTAATAGTTTAATACTCGAAATTTAAAATTTCTTGTAATTTTTAAGCAATTATGTCTTAACGGGTTTAACTAATTTGACGATAATATCTTTCAGACATGCGATAAGGATGGATTTCGAAGGAACTTATTTTAGAGGCTTGTGTTACTTGGGCATAAACAAGTTGTTGATACGATGCCAGTGCAAGTTGATTTGGATGCTAGCGAACGTTTTTTTTTTTTTTTTTTTTTTTGTATTTTATGAAATTTGAACTTCTTTTGTGCAATTTTGTTAGACTTGACTTGGACATATTATGTATTATGTTAAACTTATAATGCGTATACCTTTTGAACAATTTATTATTGAATTTCCTTGTTTCGACAATTACTAACGGTCGATAGGTTTCATAACTAGAGAGTGAAAATTAGTCGTTGAACATTTCCTATATCAAAAGGCATTCAAGACTGAATATTTCCAGTCCCAAATACATTTCTTTTATATTAGAGACTAAAGAATAGTTTCAAATACATTTGTACCATATTTAATTATATAGGAAATATATTTGCGACTGAAATTTAGTCTCAAATAAGGCACCTATATATCAGCGACTGAATATTAGTCGCTAAAATGCGTTGTGTAAACATTAGTCCCCAATGTTATCAGCAACTGAAAATCAGTCCCAGATAAGATATATGTGAGACTGAAACATCAGTCTCTGATAATTTAGTCCCTACTGCTCACTTTTTTTGTAGTGTCATTTTTAACTATATACCTTTGTAAATATCAAGAGTACTTTTGGGGGAAGGGTTACGCTTGGGTTAAAGGTAGGCGGTTGGGTTAGTGGTTAGTAGAAAAGGGCGAAAGGCGTAAAAACGTCGGTTTTCGTAAGACTTTTTATTTTAATGAAGCATTTCTTCAAACAAAGTTGTTCTTGATAAACTTGTTTGTTTATTTCTTTTGGCTTCATTATCATCATCATTTTTATCCTTTTTTTTTTATCAGGAAGTCATAAGAAAAACCGAGCTTTGTTACTAAAATAAAGGGTTTAAAATGAAAAAGGGTTTTGGTGGGTAAAAGGGTGTTTGTTTTGTGTGTTAAGAAATGAAAATGTTTAGGCTCAAAGGGGTTAACTAGGGGGGATTTTGGGTAGGTGGTAAAAAAAATGGTGTTGAAATAAAAAGGGTTAGTCCTAATGCCTCCATCATTTACTTACTTGGGTTTAAGTTGGTAAGGATCGGGAATGTATCGTCGTGGCAAGTTCTAGAGTCGTAAGAAACCAAGCGGCTATTCACACAAGAAACGAAAAATGAGCATTTACTTTAAAGATGTGTATTTGTATGCTCAATAAATGCTCAAAACTCACTTTTTGTGGGAATGGGTTTTTATGTGATCAAGTATGTATAATCAAATTTTAACTAGATTTGTCATGCCATTTCATAATTTTCTTATGTTGGTTCTTTTTATCACGACGCTATCGGTTGTAAATTTGTAAAAATGTAACCTTTTTTTTTTAGAACTTGAAATTCCCAAATTAAACCTAGACAAGTAAAAAAAATGAAAATTTTTTGAAAAAAATGAAAAATTTTTGAAAAAAAAGAAAAATTTTTGAAAAAAATGAAAAAAATTTGGGGTGAATAGCGGTTCCAATAGAGTTGTGTAAGGCTTGTAATTAGGACATGCAAGATTCAAGGTTTTAGCATCCCCCACACTTAAATTACACGTTGTCCTCAATGTGTCCCAAAAATAAGTTTTTAGGTTGATTAAATGTGTAAAGGTGTGTTTAAAAAAAATTAATGTTACTGGGCGTCTGGACACGACCCCGTGGTGTCCGGGCATGGCCCGGTGTTCATATCGCAAGTAACCAGTTGCGTAATGATATCTCAAAATCATTATACGTATACATATGTGAAAAGAATTTGAGGGATTAATCCTAAACAATGGGCTTAAGTGATTCGGGCCTACCTACTAACAAGTGTGAGCCGATGTGTATAGAGAGTAAGGTGGGGGGGGGGGGGTTCGAAGTGTGTGTGGCCCAATTCATGTGTCGCGGCCAAAAAGAAGTATGTTGCGGCCCAATCACACACACCGTCGTACTCAAATACGAATGCACTCGGCGATTTTATCATAGCAAAACGTTTAACCAAAGTTTAATATATAGCAAGAACGTGAAATGAAATGATTATGAGGAATTAGGATCACGAGTCTAACGACACTAACCTTGAAAGTTCGGGTTGTCACATCATCCCCAACTTGAAAGAAATTTCGTCCCGAAATTTGACAAGTAAGCACAGAGGAGTGAAGACTGAGGAGTGAAGTGATAAATCAAGATTGTTGCAGGTTTTCCTCAGGTGCTACATCATCCCCAACTTGAAATGGAATTTCGTCCTGAAATTCACCAGTTGTACCAGAATTAGATTGATCATCAGGAAAAAGGTTGAGGATACTTGAGCTTCATCTGATCCTCGCGCTCCCACGTGATCTCCGGTCCACGTCTTGAGTTCAAACGAACTCTTACAATCAGAATACGACTATGTTTACGCACCTTGACCTCCCGATCCATGATCTCTATAGGTTCTTCAACAAACTGTAACTTGTCATCAATCTTGAGCTCTTGAAATGGCACAATCAGTGTTTCATCAGACAAACACTTCTTCAATTGCGAAACGTGAAAAACATCGTGAACGTTACTCAGCCCAGCAGGTAACTTAAGTTTGTAGGTTACGTTACCAATTCTTCCCAGACTGTTGAAGGGTCCATCATGACATCAGTTAAGCTCACCACGCTTCCCAAGCGTTCCACACCCTCCCAGGGTGAGACTTTCAACATGATACGATTGCCTACAGCGATCTTCCAGTGTTTCCCAAGTTTATCAGCTTCCCTGACGGTCACGCGTTACCGCCAATCGATTCCCAATCCAACAATATTCCCACAAGTTTCGAGCACAAGTCCTGGACCAGTATTTAAGTTGTCATCCATCTCAGTCTAACAGGAAGGTTAGCATTATCGTCTATGTAATGCCTCAACAGAGCTGTCTGGTTACCAAAATGATTACTGCCGCAGTAGTACTCAACCATAGGCAGGAGTCCTTCAATTTTGCACCAAAGCCAGTCACACGCATGCTCGCAGCATGTCTTCGGGTGCCAGGAGAGTTCGTTTACTCTGACTGTTTGTCCAACGGCGATAAGCAATGCTCTGGTCCTGACGTGAGCCAAGGGTGTTGGGTATTGCCTGACATAGATCATGCATAGGTCAAATTCAGATGTAACATGAGTTGGCACCTCGTGCCTAAAAGCCGCCTCTCTCAGAGGAACATTCACAACTGTGAAGACCCGTCAGTTTTCTTGATTGTAAGAAAGTGTGCTGGTAGCGTGAGTCCATCAACGATCATCCAGGTGATAATGTTTCCGTTTCGAGTTGTAGGTGGACCAGTGATAAAATCCATGGCAGTCTGTTCCCATTTCCATATATGCATTTCTGGTTGCTAATATCCCACCTTGACTTTCCCACAAGTCAAACATCGTTCTCATGCGTTGCTATGTGGGCCTTCAGGCCCGGTCATCCGTACATGGTCTTCAGGTTTTAATTCATCCTATCAAATCTCAAATGAATAGGATATCGAAACCCGTGTGCTTTTCCTGCACCAGTTCCCTAAGTTTGCTGTATAGTGAGGTCCATATTCGTTCCATGAAATAGCAAATATCGTCCGACCTGCCAAAGGTTGCTTCCCCATGCCCCGCATGGGTCAATCTTGTGAACTCTCTTCCTTCATTTCTTCAGTTTGAACAAGGTGAATCTGTTTAGGTATGTTAGAGTGGATAGCGAGCTGCAAAGCTCGTGCACGTCCAAGTTTCACGGTCGTAATCATTCAAAAGTTCCATCCAGCGATGCCATTAACAGATTTAACTCTCTCGTAACCAGGGTACACGGGAGGCCCTTGTGATCGGTCTAAGTGGTGCATTCGGTACCGTCCAAGTAATGCCTCCAATTTAAATCCAAAGACTACGGCTTCCACCGCAGGTCGTGACTCGTGTAGTTCTTCTTGTAAGTCCACCACGTGGGCCATCTCCTTCTCGTGTTACATCGATGTGTAACTGGGACTTTGATTCGAACCATCATGGTATACCGCCAGATCATCGGTACCCTCGGATAGAAGTGATGCCCAGTGCGTTGTAGAGTTGGGATTTGAAAGCTGAATTGACGTTCCCCCGTTTTATCTTTCACGAACACAAAACCCTGCTGTGTTAAAGAGATTTAAGATGTACGATCTTCGAAAATCTCCTGATGGATCTGCTATAGTATCCAGTGAGGCCAAGAATTGCTGCATTCTCGAAGGGATCTTTGGTGTCGATCGGTTTCTAACAAAATGGATCTTAGCGAGGTCCACGTGTATTCCCACTTCATTGTTTATATGCCCAAAAATGTACCTCTCGAATCCAGAAGTTACCTTTAACAGGACTTCGTGTGTAGTGGCTCCGCTCTCAGGAGCTCTAAATAAGATACATACGCCGCCCATGCTGTTCCTTTCGCCTGGTAGTGATTTCAAATGTCCTCAATAAGCACGGTCGGTTCATCTAATCCATAAAGCTGCTGGTGTTTGATTAACCCCAAAGTCATGAAATACAAAGTCGTATGGCTGAATTGCATTTAATAAGCCGCTTTAAGAACATTCTCCCCGTGAATTTGCATCTGATAATAGTCCATTCGTAATTCAATCCTCGAATGAAAGCTTGTCCCTCGCAACTAGTCGACAGGTTGTCACTACATGGTCGAGGCAAACGGTTCTCGACTGTCACCATGTTAAGTTCTTGATAACCAGTACACGTACAGAAAAGCTTGTCTTCATGGGTGTAATTGGGGCTCCCCAAAGCGAAAAACTAGTTCCGCCAAAACTCCTGGCATGAGATCAAACTGAGTTTCTGCCTAACAGTTGTGGAAGTAATCCTGGAAGTTCTTCAAGTAGTTCATCGGAAGAAATTATATACAACTGGTGGATCCTCGATCCTCTCTTCCATAGCCTTATCATCAGTAACCGTTGTTAGCAATGGCGAGGTAATCCCTCCGTAGACACTTCTGGGCTTTCATTGCAGAATTGATGCTAACCTTTACACAACTCTGATATTTTGGAACAAATGACGATTCACCAATAGGGGGGGGGTACGCAAAGTTTTCTTCTCACAGGGTATATCTGCACGATGTATGGATAACCAATCCATACCGACTACTACACCAACTCTGATATTTTGCATCCTGATGTGTGCGAGTGTGTATATAAGTTTAAGTATATTTTAAGCCCTTTTTACCCGTTAGTCAAGTTTTAAATTTATAAAACACGATATTTTACTAACACCAAACACACATATGGGCAAGTGCACCCATCGTGAGCGTAGTATAGTGTTGGCAAGATACCGAGGTCGTCCAATGACACAAGAGCTTTTAGTACCGGTTTATCCTCAACGTCTAATCAAATCAAAAGTTAGAAAAAATGTTTTTAAATAAGAAAAATAAAACTAACTAAAATGCTGAAAAATAAAAATAAAAAACAGATAGACAAGATGAATCACTTGGCTCCGACTCGTGTTTAGTGTAACCTTTGATTATTTCCGCACTTTTGCACTTTTTAAGAGATTATCTTAGTTATTGTAGTAGTCCCCTCTTTTGAAGGTGACGTTACCCTCAACCCAGCAGTTTGAGTCAGCAAGGATACAATCTTAAAGGGTCGGATTATTGAAAGATAATTAATTAAGTTATTAATGCATATTATGGTAGGCCCCTCTTTTCAAGGTGACATTACCCTCGGCTAAGTAGTCTGAGTCAGCAGGGATACACTCCTAAATAGCCGGGTTAAAGTATTAATAGTAGCTTACATATGAAGGGATCAAAGAGTTTGGACCCCCGCCATCCAATACCGGTGGGTATTGAAGGAGGTCCTACTAAATTTGACCCAGGTCCTTGCAGGATCTATACACTGAACAAGGCAAGACTCTTACCAAACCGTTCCCTTAACCCCCGACCAGGTAGCCAACATATCTCCATATAGACCGTGGAGATATGAATGGTGAAAATATTTTTTTTTATATAGACAGTAAAATAATGCCAAGACACCACAGACAAACGATAAGGAAGAATCACCTTCAACATAAGGAACTAGTTATTAAAGTCATTAATACATAACCAAGTAAAAAGTGCGAAAAGATTAAAAATAAAAAGTATTACACTAGACACTTGTCTTCACCAAGTGATGTAAGAGACTTAGGCAAACATGGCCTTTGATTGTCAAGAACTCTTACGATCAATCTTGGATCCCGAGATGACTCACACACTCTATGATGGAAGATGGATGATGGTGGTGGATGATGGTGTTGTGATGGTGGTGGGTGAAGTGTGAGAGAGGTGGTGTGCCAATGGATTGGTTTGCAAATGAGCCAAGCACCCCTATTTATAGGCTGAACAGAGACTCGGGCACGGCCCCGTGTCCATTGGGCACGGCCCCGTGTCCACCTTCCTTCTCTTTCTTCATTAATTGCAGTTTGTCTGCATTAGTTGACCATGCCCCCGTATCCGCTGGGCACGCCCCCGTGTGCAGAAGCGTATCTGTACTATCAAGATTTCCCTAGATTCTGTGAATCTTAGAGTTGACCACGGCCCCGTGTCCGCTGGGAACGCCCCCGTGGGGGGTGATAGAAGCTTCTACAACTTTGTCTTTTCTGCAATCACTTGGGCACTCCCCCGTGCTCATTGAGCACGAGGCGTGTTCAGCCTTCTGTTCTCTTGTTTTGCTTGGGAAGATGCTGTCGGGGAGGCTGGGCATGCCACGTTTGTTCCTTTTCTTGTATTTATGTTAGATTTAGTTGCCTTTTTACTTCTTTTGTTCATTTGAGCTCATTTAATCCTGAAAATACAAAAGGAAGACAAAAACAAACTTTTTCCAACATTAGTACTAAAAAAAGTTTAGTTTTATGCCACAATTGATGTAATTTATATGTTGCATTTTGTGCACATCAAATACCCCCACACTTTAATCTTTGCTTGTCCTCAAGCAAAACTCTTTATAATGTGGCTTTACACTCCCAAATGGAATGGGAAGAAGAGAAGGGTTTTGGGCTTGTCGTAGAGTGTCGGGATTTCCAAGATTCTTTATTAAGTTTTATTTTTATTTATTTACAATCCTATTCGTCATGATTTATTTAAAACATTACATAAGATAAATTACTTATTAGGGCATAACATGCCTTTTTTAAAATTCCACTTATATACAACTTCACATACCTCATGGGGGATCACTCAACACTCGGCCGAAGTTGTATTTTAGTGGATCACTCGAGAGCGGCATGGAACTTACTCCTACCATAAGCTTGCCAAGCAATCAATCCTTCTCCTTTTTAACTATACACCTTTGTAAATATCAAGAGGACTTTTGGGGTGAAGGGTTAGGCTTGGGTTAAAGGTAGTGGTTGGGTTAGTGGTTAGTAAAAGGGCGAAAGGCGTAAAAAGCGTCAGTTTTCGTAAGACTTTTTATTTTTGAAGTTTTTATTTTGATGAAGCCATTATTTAAACAAAGTTATTTTTGATAAACTTGTTTGTTTATTTCTCTTTTGCTTTATCATCATCATTTTTTTTAAAGTCATAAGAAAAACCGAGCTTGTTACTAAAACAAAGGGTTTAAAAATAAAAAGGTTTTGGTGGGTGAAAGGGTGTTTGTTTTGGGTTATGAAATGAAAAGGTTTAGGCTCAAAGGTGTTAACTAGGGGGATTTTGGGTAGGTGGTAAAAAAAAGGAAAAATAATGGTGTAGAAATAAAAAGGGTTTGTCCTAATGCCTCCGTCATTTACTTACTCGGGTTTAAGTTGGTAAGGACTGGGAATGTATCGTCGTGGCAAGTTCTAGAGTCGTAAGAACCAAGCGGCTATTCACACAAGAAACGAAAAATGAGCATTTAGTTTAAAGATATATATTTGTATGCTCAATAAAGGCTCAAAACTCACTTTTTGTGGGAATGGGTTTTTATGTGATCAAGTATATATAATCAAATTTTAACTAAACTTGTCATGCCGTTTCATAATTTTCTTATGTTGGTTCTTTTTTATCACGACGCTATCGGTTGTAAATTTGTAAAAATATAACCTTTTTAGAACTTGAAATTCCCAAATTAAACCTAGACAAGTAAAAAAAATTGAAATTTTTTTTTTGAAAAAATTTGGGGTGAGTAGCGGTTCCAATAGAGTTTTGTGTAAGGCTTGTTATTAGGACTTGCAAGATTCAAAGTTTTTGCATCCCCCCCCCCCCCACTTAAAATACACATTGTCCTCAATGTGTCCCAAAAATAAGTTTCTAGGTTGATTGAATGTTTAAAGAGGTGTGAAAAAGCAAAATTTTATGTTACTGGGTGTCTAGACACGTCCCCGTGTCGGATGGACACGACCCCGTTGTGACATCCCACATCGGTTGTGAAGGGGAACAAAGGCTTCCTTATAAGGCGCTGGATACCTTCACCATCATGACGCGTTTTGAAAACCGTGAGGGGCGGACGCCGGGGGCGTGCTGTCACACCCCCAAAATCCACCATGCGGAGTACCACCGCTTGGAGGCGTGACGTGACCAGGATCGAGCCACCAATCATACTGAACATCGTAATTAAGTAAATAAGACCAACCACAATACGATTGGTGACCAAAGCTAGTTAACTATGTTTAGCTTAAACAGCGGAAGCAAAAAAAGTAAATCCAAAAGCATAAGTCCATAGTTTATAAGTTAAAGTTCAAAACGCAAGTTTAATAAGTTCATGAGGATTTAAATAATAAGCATGGAACATAACGGTCCGTACGCCATAACGACTCCTTCCTCTCGGACTCTCAGCTGATGGTATCCCGATCTCAAATCAATCTTAGAGTAATAGCTCGACCCTTGCAACTGGTCGAACAAGTCGTCAATACGTGGAAGAGGATAACGATTCTTCACGGTCACCTTGTTGAGTTCGCGATAGTCAATACACATTCTAAAGGTACCGTCTTTCTTCTTCACAAACAAGACTGGAGCTCCCCAGGGCGAAGAGCTAGGACGTATAAAGCTCTTTTCCAAGAGTTCTTGTAATTGCGTGGATAGTTCTTCAAGTTCTGATGGAGCTAGACAATATGGCGCTCGAGCTATGGGCGCTGCTCCAGGAGCTAGCTCAATTTGAAATTCAACTTGACGATGAGGCGGGAGACCAGGTAATTCCTCAGGGAATACCTCAGGAAAGTTGCGCACAATAGGAATGTCTTCTATCTTCTTTTCCTTCGAGGATGCATCAGAAACGAGGGCTAGAATAGCAGTGTGGCCCTTTCGCAAACACTTCTGGGTCTTAAGGAAAGAGATAATGCCTACGACTGCACCACTCTTGTCACCACGAATCACGAGGGATGCGGACAATTTTCTCCTTGCAAGGAATTTCCGCTTGATGTTGAGACAACCAATCCATCCCAATAACGACGTCGAAACTACCAAGTGTGATAGGAACAAGATCGATAGGGAAAGTCTGACCAGCTAAGACGAGGTTACAACCTTTAACTACATGTGTGGCTTCAAGACTTTTACCATTTGCTAGCTCTACCGCGTGTTTGGTGTTCAAAAGTGTTGGAGTGCGCTTAAGCATTTGGCTAACTTTTACGGACACATAACTAGCATCGGCACCCGAATCGAATAAAACAGTAACAAAGAAGTCATCCAGAAGAAACTTACCCATCACAACGTTGGGATCGTACCTCGCGTCACCCTCAAGGTTTCAAGGAGTGATCACCAAGGATTGAGAGTCGAGCCTTCCAAACTCTCTATGCTAGAGGGTGTTCGTTTCAGTGTCTTTACATGGAGAAGCGAGAACGAAATGTCATTGTGGTAAGAGAATGACGGTTTGGTCTAAGCAAATGGTAGAAATTAGACCTAACATAAATCAACAATCATGTGTCGGTACAAAAGCTAGTGTAAAGATTCCGCGTATTTAAGAAGACTATCATGGAATAATACGATTTCTTGTAGTGTAAGGTGGGAAAGGGGTGAGGTAAATGTATAGTTCATCGTGTCCGTATGTAGGTTGAGTAATCCGTATCGCCGTCCTCGAATGTCCCGAAGACTATCCCATCATTAGGAGGCATCCACTTGCTAAGTTGGGTATACGAAGGTGTAAATCAAAGTAGAATAATAATTAACCACCCAACAGGGTAATGGGGAGGGGGGTAATCGTGTGATCGGTGGAAATCGTGGTATGGTTATTGGCGTTTCGTTAAATCAGTTGCCAATCGAAGAAACAGGGAATTAATGAGGTTCATGCGAAGAATCGTGCGAAAACAGGGGTCCACCAATAACAGAAGAATTCGACCAAGTAATATGTCGCTTAGAAGCAGTTCTAGTAGTGAGGTGTGGCGCCATCACAAAAAGGGAAGTTCGTTGCATTACGATTACGGAAGTATATTACTTGTCCAAAATAGAGTTTGGTTGGTAGGGTTGCGAGTTGCAAAGCGACGAACGCGCGTAACTGTGGCTGCTTCGTTTCTGGTAACGACGACCAGTGGAGATAATGAGGTCCGTCAATGGGGATGCATGGGTATAGTTCTCCAAAACCCGAGTTCGTTTGTGCCAGGTCGGGTCTTCGTGAATGTTGACGTACAAGCCGAATGTACGGAGGGTCAGATGGTGACGTCATGTCAAGTTAAGTGTGTAAATAGATAGAATGCATAAACAGTTGTCGTAGAGGGGTGACGAGAAATTAGAAAAGAATTTGACCACCACTTGTCAAATTTCAAGTAAACAATTGCATATCATAAAGATTGGAGTAAGGCTAATAGACAACATGCTACTACCCTAAATAAACACACCATAACCACCACACTGGACAAAAGTAATCTAGCAAGTAAGAAATATAAACTTAAATCATACCACCTAGGGTGTTGAGTCTTGCACGGGGAGCGAAGCGTCGTTGTGGATCGTTGAGCACTGTATCCCCTCTTTTTACTATTTTCGATTGTTTTGGGGTGATTCATATGTATCAAAACGATTTCGATATTCTAACGATGGTTTCAAAAACGATTAAGATGGTTTATACTAAACTAATAACGATTTCGATAAAGTGAACGGTCCGGCCCTGGCTCTGATACCATCTGTCACAGCCCAGCGTAACCGCACCATGATATTGTCCGCTTTGGCGGCCAGCACGCCCCCGGCGTCCGCCCCTCACGGTTTTCAAAACGCGTCATGATGGTGAAGGTATCCAGCGCCTTATAAGGAAGACTTTGTTCCCCTTCCCAACCGATGTGGGATGTCACAATCCACCCCCCTTAAGGGGTCCAGCGTCCTCGCAGGACCTGGCACCACCGGTCCGGCCCTGGCTCTGATACCATCTGTCACAGCCCAGCGTAACCGCACCATCATATTGTCCGCTTTGGCGGCTAGCACGCCCCCGGCGTGCTGGCCGCCAAAGCGGACAATATGATGGTGCGGTTACGCTGGGCTGTGACACCCGTGGTCAGAGTGCCAGTAACAATTACTTACAGAAGGTAAACACGGGGGAGTGTTGGCTGGACATGACCCCGTGTCTGGAAAAGGTCTGCAGAATTAACCAAACAGCAGGTCTGGGGAAGTGGGCACGGGGGCGTGTCGGCTGGACACGACCCCGTGTAGACAATCTGCAAAGGTGAAAAACAGCTTTCTGGCTCCGGTTTTCCTGTCCCGGCTTTAGTAGCACTAATGCTTAGTGCTCTAAGCCTCGTATGTACCTGTTTTATCAATAAACACTACGCTAAACCATAACAAGCATCCTAAATTACCATAGTTCAAACATCCAAATCACAAAGATAAAAAGAATAGAAAATGCAGAAAATAAAAAGAGTTAAAGGAAGTAAATTGTTCAACACATGGCACGCAGGCCGGAAATTGTTCAAAAGAAAAGGAGGGGTTAACCTATGGGATCACCAACCTTCTGCTCCTACCTCTACTCCTCCCGCCTAGTCCATGTCCTCGTCCTCATCGTCATCACCTCCTCCTCCGTGCCCCGCCATGTACTCCCGGATATTCCTAATGTCATCCTGAATTTCGGATATGTTTCTCTCAATTGCTCGGACCCGGGTATACGTGTTGCTCGCCATGTTATAGGTGTTCCTGGTGCACATGAAGTTTTCCTGCAATAAGTCATGTAAGCTTTGAAAATTAGGAAAACCGCCTCCTTGTGAGAGGGATTGGCCCAGATCACCGTGGGGCTGGTACTGGTAATGAGGAGGTTGTTGAAATTGTGGAGCATGAAGGACGAGTGCCTCTTGCGGGTTCCATGCATGCCCCTGGACTCTTTGGAAGCTAACCGACCCGTCTTCGGCTTCATAAATCAGGTTCATGGAGCGGCAGATGTGTATGTCCACTCTTCCCGACCATGGGCTCTTTTGGAAAGACCTGGGCATGTTCACGAAGTGCTTGATGAGACGGTATATCCACCCCCGAAGAAGATAGGGGTTGGTGGAGTAGCAAGCCAGTTCCAATGCATGTTGCGGAGCAGGAGGTACGGAACATCGAGGTGTCTGCGGTTATGAATGCAATGAAGGACCACCAGATCTCTCAACCCAACAACGCCACTACTTTCATGCCTTTGGCTAAGAGAGTAAGTGAGGACCCTATGGATGTAACGGTAAAGCGGGTCCCTCAGCTTAGTGCTGCTCGGGTTGTAGTGCCTTTCTCCTATTTGAGCCCAAGCGGCTTGGTGCTCGTTTTCATCCAACTCTCGCACCCCTCCGGTGTTTTCTTCATTACCCGCATCTTCCTCCGCATACAACCCAACTATCGACCCAAAATGTTCCATCGAAATCAAGTACTTAGTCCCACCACATCGGAACTCTACCCCATCATTATCAAATGGGTCGCATCTTGAATTGAACACAAAGGTGCTATAGAACTCCAGATTGTACTTGTGGACTGAGCGAAGTCGAGTGGTTAGGGTAGCTCTTAGTGGGACGGTAACGAGGTTGTTAAACCGGTCAAGTTGGTTCACCATTGCCAAAAGATCCACGCACACTTGTCTTGGGTATTCCTCCGGTCTGGTTCGAAGCACATCGTATCTTGCTTTAGCGTCCTGCTCAGTTGCATTGAACCTTGTGAATTTCTTTGACATCTGAAAGAATACACCAAAAGTTAGCACGAAACAGTGAAATTTTTCGGAGAAAACTGAAAACAGTTAGCTGGACACGGCCACGTGCTCAACGGACACAACCCCGTGTCCAGGCGTCTGTTACTCAAAAACTTCATTTTTCGACCCGGTCCCGTAAACTTGAAAATTTTTTGTCCAGTAGGTGCGGTTTCCCCTGAAAATTAAACCCCAAGTGCCGTTTTTCCCAAAACAAACCGTTTACCCCTTCGATTTTATCTTTTTCGGTTCAAAAACAAGGGTTTGGGGTTTTTGTGAGAAATCGGGCAAATCTATGAACAATACAAGTGGATTTACTTCCTATAACACTAATCTAAACTAATGCTAATAGATTTATGCAAAAATTTGAGGTTCGATCCGGATGAAGTTCAAGAACCCTAGATTTTTCCCAAATTTTTGATGTTTTAACTACATGCAAGTGCTTAATCTAACTACTAATGCTGATAGAATCATACATTGATGTTGTTAGAAGTAGAGGAGACGTCGGAATTCTATGGAAAAATCGCCTGAACCAGAGCGTTTTTGGGGAAACGGGGCGTGTGGAAATGAAGAAACGGTTTTGAAAAAGGGTTTTATCCCGACAGTTGCGCGGACACAGCCCCGTGTCCAGCGGACACGGCCTCGTGCCAAGAAAAGTTTAAAATATTTTTTTTAGTGCTCGTGTGAGTGCCCCTTGTTTCCCAAAAACTTGGTTAGAAGACTTACCGATTTAGATGTCAACCCATTCGTTCGTAACTTACCAGGTATGATGTTGATGCTTTCATTCTTCGACCGTTTGAAGCGAGATTTCTTCCTCTTCATCCTCAATGAATCCTTGATAGAGTTTCAGCCGTTGGCCATTAACTTTGAATGGAGGGCCATTCCGAGATTTAATTTCTACTGCACCGTGTGGGAAAATATGGGTGATGGAAAAAGGTCCTGACCACCTAGACTTTAATTTACCAGGAAATAATCGAAGTCGTGAATTAAACAATAGAACTTGATCTCCTACTCGAAATTCATTAGGTTTAATGTGTTTGTCGTGCAAGTTTTTCATTCCTTCCTTATAAATTTCAGAGTTTGAGTATGCATAATTTCTTAATTCGTCTAATTCATTTAATTGACAAAATCGATTTCTACCAGCAAATTCTAAATCTAAGTTTACATTTTTAATTGCCCAGTAGGCCTTGTGAGCTATTTCTACTGGCAAATGACAGCTTTTTCCATAGACGAGCTTATATGGGGTTGTACCTATCGTTGTTGTATAAGTAGTTCGAAAAGCCCATAAAGCATCATCTAATTTATCGGCCCATTCCTTTTTATTTAACCCTACGGTTTTTTCAAGTATTCGTTTTAAACCTCTATTAGTCACTTAGGCTTGTCCGTTTGTTTGAGGGTGATATGCTGTTGAGACCTTGTGATAGACCCCATATCTTGTTAAGATTTTTTCAAGTTGATGGTTGCAAAAATGGGTACCTCCATCACTTATTAATGCTTTAGGTGTTCCAAAACGAGAGAATAATTTTTTCAGAAATCTTACCATGACTCTTCCATCATTTGCTGGAAGTGCCTCGGCCTTGGCCCATTTAGACAAGTAATCTACTGCCACAAGTATATATTTGTTTCCTTTTGATGGTGGGAAAGGTCCCATAAAGTCGAGTCCCCACACATAAAAAATCTCACAAACAAGAATGCCACTTTGTGGCATTTCGTTTTTGGAAGAAATATTACCTGTTCTTTGGCAAGTATCACATGTCTTGACAAGACTTTGGGCGTCTTTGTAAATGGGTGGCCAATAAAACCCTCAATAAAATACCTTTCATGTGGTACTAGCGGCACCATGATGTCCTCCGTATGGACCTTCATGACAATGGCGGAGAATTCTTCGTGCTTCGCTACCATGTACGCATCGTCGGATGAGTTGGTCGGCACACATTTTGAAAAGATAAGGATCTTCCCAAAAATATTGTTTTACATCAGCAAAGAATTTCTTTCTTTGATGATGTGGCCAACCTTTTAAAACTATACCGCTAGCTAGGTAGTTAGCATAGTCGGCGTACCATGGTTCTTGTCTGTATTCCACCATTTCTAGGGACTCTGTTGGAAATTTTTCGTTGATTTGCTCATCCCTGGTTGCCTCCAAAGCTGGGTCTTCTAAGCGTGAAAGATGATCTGCTGCGGTGTTTTCAGCTCCTCTTTTGTCTTTGATTTCAATATCAAATTCTTGGAGGAGTAAAATCCACCGAATCAAACGTGGGTTTGCGTCCTTCTTTTTGAAGAGATATCGAATGGCTGCATGATCTGTATAGACTATTGTTTTAGAAAGAACAAGATAAGAATGAAATTTATCAAAAGCAAATATCACAGCTAGTAACTGTTTTTCAGTTGTTGTGTAATTTTCTTGTGCATCGTTAAGTGTTTTACTAGCATAATAAATTGGGTGAAAATGCTTTTCTTTTCTTTGTCCCAAGACAGCTCCAACTACAAAGTCACTTGCATCACACATGATTTTGAAAGGAAATTTCCAATCAGGCGCTATCATGATAGGTGAATTGACTAGTATTTCCTTTAGGGTTAGAAATGCTTGATTGCAATCCTTGTCAAAGATAAAAGGGGCATCTTTTTCAAGTAATTTTGTTAGAGGCCTTGAAATTTTTGAAAAGTCTTTGATAAACCGCCTATAAAATCCGGCATGCCCTAGGAAACTTCTGATAGCTCTAACGGAGGATGGGGGTGGTAATCGAGAAATAGTGTCTATTTTGGCTCGATCAACCTCCATTCCTTCGCTTGAGATTTTGTGACCGAGTACTATTCCCTCCATTACCATGAAATGGCATTTTTCCCAATTAAGGGTGAGGTTAGTTTCCTCACATCGGGATAGCATTCGTTCAAGGTTATCGAGGCATTGGTCGTATGAATCCCCAAAGATAGAAAAGTCGTCCATGAAGACTTCCATTGTCTTTTCTATCATGTCATGGAAGATGGCTACCATGCAATGTTGGAAGGTTGCAGGGGCATTACATAGACCAAACGGCATGCGTCGATAAGCAAAAGTTCCATAGGGACATGTGAAGGTTGTCTTTTCTTGGTCTTCGGGTGCTATCGGGATTTGAAAGTAACCTGAAAACCCATCCAAGAAACAGTAAAATTTATGACCGGATAATCTTTCTAGCATTTGATCAATGAAGGGCAAAGGAAAGTTATCTTTCCTCATTGCTTCATTTAATCGTCTATAATCTATACATACCCTCCATCCTGTGACGATTCTCGTTGGTATTAATTCATTCTTTTCGTTAGTTATTACCGTCATACCTCCTTTCTTTGGAACTACTTGGACGGGACTTACCCAAGGACTATCGGAGATAGGATAAATAAGTCCGGCGCCAAGTTATTTGATGACTTCGTTTTTAACCACTTCTTGAACATTTGGATTTACTCGACGTTGTGGTTGTATTACCGATTTGTAGTCATCATTCATTAAAAATTTTGCATGCTCATGGAAGGACTTATTCCTTTAATGTCTACAAGCTTCCAAGCAATCGCATTTTTGTGTTTTTTCAAAAGTTTAATTAATTTTTCTTTTTCTAAACTACCTAATTTAGATGAAATAATTACAGGTGATTTACCATCTTTGTCTAGAAAAGCATATTCCAAACCTTTCGGAAGTTCTTTGAGCTCAAGAGGTGGGTCTTTAGGAGACTCCTTATTTGGTTGCTCATTTTGATCAAGAACTTTAAAAGTTTGTTCTATGGCGACCTCTTCTTCAACAAAGTGGTCAATCTTTTCACTTGTATCGGGTGGTTCATCTTCATCTTCAATTTGGGGGTCATTATTGCCGAAAGGATATTTCATTGATCGCTCAAGATCGACACTCTTTTTAAATGCCCCTAATTGAATAGATAGATTGTTGTTCTTCCGATTTTTCAAAGCTTCGTGGGTTTTTACAAAGGGTCGTCCCAACACTAGAGGAGCGTCATCGAGGATGACAAAGTCGGTTGGGATTACCATTTGATTTGTTTGAACCAAGACATCCTCAACTACACCGATTGATTTAAATACTTTCCGATTGGATAGAAAAATGGGTATTTGAAGTGGAGAAAAATCACTAATACTTAATTTTTCGAAAATGTAGTTGGGCATTATGTTAACACAAAGATTTTTATCGATTGTGACATTACTAATAAACGAATTTTGAAAAAAAACATGGAACCGGTGTAATGTTGATTTCAAATGGGTCTTCTTTTATTAGCGAAGTTTGATCGTTAGTTAACTTAATGCTTACCGTTTCGTCAATTTTAGTGTTAGTGTTTAACTCTTTTAAAAACTTAGCATGAGTGGGTACTAAACAATGATTTTCAAAAGAAGGTGACAAGAGATTAATTTCTTCAAAATTAGACTCTTCTTGAATTTTAACGTTAACGGACTCACCTTTTTCGTTGTTTAACTCATGTGTCAGTTTTTCACTTATTTGTTCTTCCATTTTTACACTTTCAACTATCTCTTCTTTATTACAAGTTAATTCTTCTCTTGCGCGGGACTCCTCTTCCCTTGCGCGAGATTCTTTTATATAGCGTTCGATAGTTTTAAGGTATTCTAATATCCTATCGGTCACTTCGGTGATAGAGTAAGGATCGGGATTTTCAAATCTTGAATCCGGTTGTTCGATCCTTTGTTCCTCATAATACTCATAGGAAGTAGATGGTTCACACCATTGTTCGTCATTGTAAGTATATGATGGATAAGGGTCGTAATTTTGTTCTTCATAATACTCATATGAGGTGGGTTGTTCACGCCATGGTTCCTCATAATAAGTAT
Organism: Helianthus tuberosus; assembly: GCA_030545235.1. Lineage (NCBI taxonomy): Eukaryota > Viridiplantae > Streptophyta > Magnoliopsida > Asterales > Asteraceae > Helianthus > Helianthus tuberosus. The sequence goes on from JARYGA010059247.1 coordinate 49,990, forward strand.
ACGAAGGTGGTGGCTCATATCTTGGCTCCTCAAAGTATGAGTATGAAGGCTCATACCTTGGTTCATCAAAATATGAGTATGAGGGAGAAGGTTCATACCTTTGGTTTTCATAGGATGTGTATGAAGTTGATGGCTCGTACCTGGGCTCCTCATAGTAGGTGTATGAAGTGGATGGTTGAAATAAGTTACAATATTGAACCGAGTGCGGGTCGCAACAATTAGTGCAATAATTTTCCCTATAATCATCCTCCTCATAGGTGTAGTTGTAGCCTCCTGAGTATTGATCCATAAGAATCACTCAGCAGAACACAACAAAGTCTCAAGACCAGAAAACAAAAATGAAAACGGAAACAGAGGCTGGACACGGCCCCGTGTTCAGTGGACACGGCCCCGTGTACAGAATCTGTATCTGGGCGTTTAAATTAAAGTTATTGGTTTCGTTGAGCACGGGGGCGTGTTCAGTGAGCACGACCCCATGTTCAGACTCTGTATCTGGGTGTTTTATGAAAAATATGCAGCACGACCCCGTGTTCAATGAGCACGGCCCGTGTTCAGGTTACTGTAAATGCAAAACTAAACTAAAATGCAGAAAAATGTGCGAGCGTTTTGAAAAAGTTTTGAAAAACTTATTAGGCCGTCGATTTTAAGCTTTCTTAAAATCCTTGTGTCCCCGGCAACGGCGCCAAAAACTTGATGTATGTGAGTGTGTATATAAGTTTAAGTATATTTTAAGCCCTTTTTACCCGTTAGTCAAGTTTTAAATTTATAAAACACGATATTTTACTAACACCAAACACACATATAGGCAAGTGCACCCATCGTGAGCCTAGTATAGTGCTGGCAAGATACCGAGGTCGTCCAAGGACACAAGAGCTTTTAGGACCGGTTTATCATCAACGTCTAATCAAATAAAAAGTTAGAAAAAAGGTTTTTAAATAAGAAAAATAAAACTAACTAAAATGCTGACAAATAAAAATAAAAACAGATAGACAAGATAAATCACTTGGCTCTGACTCATGTTTAGTGTAACCTTTGATTATTTCCCCACTTTTGCACTTTTTAAGAGATTATCTTAGTTATTGTAGTAGACCCCTCTTTTGAAGGTGACGTTACCCTCAACCCAGTAGTTTGAGTCAGCAAGGATACAATCCTAAATGGTCGGATTATTGAAAGATAATTAATTATGTTATTAATGCATATTATGGTAGGCCCCTCTTTTGAAGGTGACGTTACCCTCGGCTAAGTATTCTGAGTCAGCAGCGATACAGTCCTAAATAGTCGGGTTAAAGTATTAATAGTAGCTTACATATGAGGGGATCAAAGAGTTTGGACCCCCGCCATCCAATACCGGTGGGTATTGAAGGAGGTCCTACTAAATTTGACCCAGGTCCTTGCAGGATCTATACCCTGAACAAGGCAAGACTCTTACCAAACCGTTCCCTTAACCCCCGACCAGGTAGCCAACATATCTCCATATAGACCGTGGAGATATGAATGGTGAAAATCTTTTATTTTATATAGACAGTAAAATAATGCCAAGACACCACGGACAAACGATAAGGAAGAATCACCTTCAACATAAGAAACTAGTTATTAAAGTCATTAATACATAACCAAGTAAAAAGTGCGAAAAGATTAAAAATAAAAAGTATTACACTAGACACTTGTCTTCACCAAGTGATGTAAGAGACTTAGGCAAACATGGCCTTTGATTGTCAAGAACTCTTACGATCAATCTTGGATCCCGAGACGACTCACACACTCTATGATGGAAGATGGATGATGGTGGTGGATGATGGTGTTGTGATGGTGGTGGGTGGTGGGTGAAGTGTGAGAGAGGTGGTGTGCCAAGGGATGGTTTGCAAATGAGCCAAGCACCCCTATTTATAGGCTGAACAGAGACTCGGGCACGGCCCCGTGTCCACCTTCCTTCTCTTTCTTCATTAATTGCAGTTTGTCTGCATTAGTTGACCACGCCCCCGTGTCCGTTGGGCACGCCCCCGTGTGCAGAAGCGTATTTGTACTCTCAAGATTTCCCAAGATTCTGTGAATCTTAGAGTTGACCACGGCCCCGTGTCCGCTGGGCACGCCCCCGTGGTGGGTGATAGAAGCTTCTACAGCTTTGTCTTTTCTGCAATAACTTGGGCACGCCCCCGTGCTCATTGAGCACGGGGCGTGTTCAGCCTTCTGATCTCTTGTTTTGCTTGGGAAGATGCTGTCGGGGAGGCTGGGCATGCCACGTTTGTTCCTTTTCTTGTATTTATGTTAGATTTAGCTGCCTTTTTGCTTCTTTTGTTCATTTGAGCTCATTTAATCCTGAAAATACAAAAGGAAGGCAAAAACGCACTTTTTCCAACATTAGTGCTAAAAAGGGTTAGTTTTATGCCACAATTGATGTAATTTATATATTGCATTTTGTGCACATCACATCCCAACAATCATATGAGGTTTCAGTTGACTTGCCATCAGCCGAGTCCACAACAGGTTCGTTTTCATGAAGCATCAGGATTAAGCAGAATAGTGACAAAGTGATTAGTTACCAAGAACATGTAAGCCACCATGTTGTTATAATCCTAGCGTCGCCCACGCCCATCCTAAATGTCCTTCCACAAGTACCACATCCAGTGTTGTTGCTACTGCTACTAGAACTCCCAAAACTGTCATTGTTCCCTGGGTTGTTGGCGTCTTGCCTTAACATCGGCCATTCCTTGTTGAAGCCACCATCATTTTCCATACCGAAAGTCATGATTTGCGAGTATCTTGATGTCATCGTGACTGTTGCTTCTAATGTCGATGCTCGAAACGGAGTCCTGCGGTCTTTCACCGACAGGGTCCACCTTTTCACATCCCGTGCCACGTCCTAAGGCGCTACTCATTGTGCTGGCAGTTACACATTCTACACCATGGCCGACTGTCATCGTTTATGTCCCGATTGATTCGTGAGAGTTGACTCTCATAAGTCGTTGTCTAGGGTTTAAGGATTCAGTTGAAGTCAGTTTGCTGGTGTTCGTTGCCGGTAATCAGGGTCGTTCAAATGCTGAAGTCGGTAACGTACTACGTTTACCCTCTTGTCCATCGCCCTTGCAAGTTGACTGAGTAATACATGGTATGTTGCGAGAGTGATGCAGAAGTGATCGCACTTCGGGATTTACGACGTCAATACGTTAGGTTCTAGCAAACGAAGAAAGGTGAGAAAGGTATAGACCAATCATTGTCGTTGCAACATCCAACTCAAGGATGTTCGCACAAGCACCTAACTTTCTACACAGTTCGCTAGGCGTTCAAATGGGTGTTCAGGTACTACTCGATAGCATCGAGGTTTGAAAGGATTCAGAGAGGAATGAAAAGATCACGTTCAAGTAGGAGACAATCACTACCACGACCCCTATAGACTGTTGTATTTCACATCGATCAAATAACGGAACGAAACCCCTTTTTCACTTGTTAAGCCTCACTAGGACTCGCATGTACCCCACATTATTATTATGTGTGCACCCACAATAATATTGTGATTTGCATGTTCATCTCAGCTCCTCCTAACTCATGTCAAATGGTTCCTCAACCTCGAGTAGCAAACAAAGAGCATCACGAAATGTGAGTCATGAATGTTTAGGGAAATACCACCCTATCAGTCACATAACACATGCAAGTAATACATGAATTCACACTGTTGTGCTAAACGTGCAATCACATGCAATATCATATGTAAGTGTTCACTAGTTACGCAGTACAATGAGTATAAGAGAGACGAACCTTGCAATCTGGAGCCGAGTGTCATGTTCGATTTCGGATCTGTTCGGTTATAGTCTGGTTTTATAAAGGCGTTTTAAAACCAAGTTCACTATAACCAGTGGCTCTGATACCAAACTGTCACATCCCCAAAATACCACCTAGGGAATATCCCTACTAGGCGTGTGACGTACCAACAACGAGCCACTAATCACATTGAACTCATTCAATTTTATAAATAAAATCCTCAATTATAAATGAAAAATACCATTAACGAGTTTAAATGAAAACCAACATGTTCAGCGAAAGCAAATAGTAAACCAAAGTTAAATTGTTCAAAACCAATGTATACTGTCAATAATCAATCACATGAATCCTTCCAGTCGACCCGTGACCACTCCAGCTACTCCAGACAGCAAGTTCCAAATCCAAGACATCTAACGACCTGCGAGCATGAAACAAGTGTATCAGACAACGCTGGTGAGTTCATAGTTTTACGAAAATGTTGGTTACCAAATTTTTAGTTAATCCATTGAATTTAAATCCGAAAGTAATGTTGATAATATCTCGATACTGAACAAGACGGCTCCCGATGTATGTTTTGCCCGTTCCCCAGTGCTCCTATCAAAACACTGGGCATGACTAGGTCATTAGTTCACACCCGTCCTCTTCGGTACAGGGTGAGGGTGCCAAACCTAAGTAGCGCTACCAACTAATACCCCGTTACCTCCCCGGTAACAAAAGATGGGACTTAAGAATGATAGGGTGAGATTATTATCCAACATCCCAGTTTTACCCAAAAGACTTATCCCTCCTCGGGATACCCAAAGACTGTCTCAACCACCGGGACGGATGCTCAAGAGATGAACTCACCTTTGGTTTGCTCGGTATGATTAATTACTTTGTTTATCAGTCGAACAACCACGCCCTAAAAGGGTTACCGATAACAATTAGTCTCATGTCCGTACACATCATGTATTTCACTCATATTCTAGTTAATCAACATGCAAGAGATTATAGTTCGTACTTCTCATAGTTAATCAGAAATTGTAGCACATCCTAGTGTGCTACTCATTAACACAGAATCCTTTCAATTATTGTACCATCCATCAACAAATAATTGCATCTTACTCACGTAAATGTACAAGTCAGAACATATAAAGCCCAACAACAACCTAAGGCTCTAATTATTATTATTATTATCTACAAAATCAAAGCTACACTTACTGATCATGCTACTCTTCCATTGACACCACAATATCCACTAATTGAATGGGCCTACTCTAGTAATTGTTAACATGAGCAGTCTTTCAGTAAACCATGTTATCTTTTAATCACGCACATCGGATCATCAGTTCATCAATAAACAGTTTTCTACCATGTCTTTATAACACCAAACATGTATGGGTTCGTTCACACACATTATATACAAATTCACAATTAACTACATGTACCATTAAACCACCCTGTTGGCTATTCCGAATGCAAGCCCAAACAATAAGGTGGTCCTTAACACTAATCGGTCCATTAAGGAAAGTGGCCAGGTCTCATTTGTGTGATCAGTTGGGTTTGTGGCCCAATATTTAAGGCGCGGCCTAGCACAACTATTTCGCTGGTCAAACAAGCAGCAAGCAGCCCGAACAGAAAACGCAGCCCAATCTTGTTTATATACTTCTAATTACCCTCGCAGCCCAGTTAATGTGTAAGGCCCAGCAAAATGTGCGTGATTCGTTATTCGTTGCCTCATAATAAGCAATTTAGTTTCAACAACTATCCCCTCCCCATGCTTCACTAGATTAAAACACCATACCTATTCCCTAAATCATATCATCTCTAATCTTCAACATGGTTAAAACGTTATTCAAGATGTGCACTAAACATAATCACCCTTTTAACAAATTTCGAAAACAACAACATCATGCACAGTTGATTTTTAAGATGGCTTAACCAATCAATTATTCGCCCTCATGCACCTTAATATTACACATAATCCGATCTATAAGTAAACGTCTATATTGACGTATCATTAATGTAAATCATACCAGTTTCTACACAAACAATCCAGTTAATATTGAATTAAACATTTATATCGATGTAGCATTAGCATATCTCTAACATATAATTGCAATCAACAATCATTCGGCTCACATATTCCAACCTCAACAACAAGAAGTCAACACATCATTTAATTCTCATAACATTCATATTTTTGACTAATCTGACAACACACATGGGCCGCCAATTTTCATTCATGTTACCATGCTTTACCAACCATGTAATTTCAATTCTATTGGACCTCTAACCCTACTGTTACATCAAGACTTATTATGAATTGCATATTATACATCACACAAGTTTCAGGAATACCAACTTCTATACATACATAACTTATTGTTAAATGGTTCACATATACACAATATCGAACAAATATGTACTTCACAAATAAGAGCCACTAATCAAGAAGTTCGACTAAAGAAGAGAGTGCCCGGATGGGATCTACTGTTGACGATGGCTTTGGGGAATTAGGGTTGCTACAAGTTGCGTAATGATATCTCAAAATCATTATACGTATAGATATGTGATAAGAATTTGGGCGATTAATCCTAAACAATGGGCTAAAGTGATTCGGGCCTACCTACTAACAAGTGTGAGCCGATGTGTATAGAGTGTAAGGTGGGGGGGGGGGGGGGGGGGGGTTCGAAGTGTGTGTGGCCCAATTCATGTGTCGCGGCCAAAAAGAAGTATGTTGCGGCCCAATCACACACATCGTCGTACTCAAATACGATTGCACTCGACGATTTTATCATAGCAAAACGTTTAACCAAAGTTTAATATATAGCAAGAACGTGAAATGAAATGATTATGAGGAATTAGGATCACGAGTCTAACGACACTAACCTTGAAAGTTCGGGTTGTCACAGTTACCCTCAACCCAGTAGTTTGAGTCAGCAAGGATACAATCCTAAAGGGTTGGATTATTGAAAGATAATTAATTAAGTTATTAATGCGTAATTTGGTAGGCCCCTCTTTTGAAGGTGACGTTACCCTCGGCTAAGTAGTCTGAGTCAGCAGGGATACAGTCCTAAATAACCGGGTTAATGTTTTAATAGTAGTTTACATATGAGGGGATCAAGGAGTTTGGACCCCTGCCATCCAATACCAGTGGGTATTGAAGGAGGTCCTACTAAACTTGACCCAGGTCCTTGCAAGATCTATACACTGAACAAGGCAAGACTCTTACCAAACCATTCCCTTAACCCCCGACCAGGTAGCCAACATATCTCCATATAGACCGTGGAGATATGAATGGTGAAAATCTTTTATTTTATATAGACAGTAAAATAATGCCAAGACACCACAGACAAATGATAAGGAAGATTCACCTTCAACATAAGAAACAAGTTATTAAAGTCATTAATACTTAACCAAATAAAAGGTGCGAAAAGATTAAAAATAAAAAGTATTACACTAAATGCTTGTCTTCACCAAGTGATGTAAGAGACTTAGGCAAACATGGCCTTTGATTGTCAAGAACTCTTACTATCAATCTTGGAATCCGAGACTACTACACACACACTATGATGGATGATGGATGATGGTGGTGGATGTGGGTTGTGATGGTGGTGGTGGGTGGGTGAAGTGTGAGAGAGGTGGTTTGCCAAGGGATGGTTTGCAAATGAGCCAAGCACCCCTATTTATAGCCTTTAGAGAAGCCCGGACACGGCCCCGTGTCCATTGGGCACGGCCCCGTGTCCATTGGGCACGGCCCCGTGTCCACCCATCTTCTCTTTCTTCATTAAATGAAGTTTATCTACATTAGTTGACCACGTCTCCGTGTCAGCTGGGCACGGCCCCGTGTGCAGAAGCGTATCTGTACTATCAAGATTTTCCTAGATTCTCTGAATCTTAGAGTTGACCACGGCCCCGTGTCCACTGGACACGCCCCCATGGTGGGTGATAGAAGCTTCTACAACTTTGTCTTTTTATGCAGACACTTGGGCACGCCCCCGTGCTCATTGAGCACGGGGCGTGTTCAGTCTTCTATTCTCTTTTTTTTTTTTGCTTGGGAGGATGCTGTCGAGGGGTCGGGCATGCCACGTTTATTCCTTTTCTTGTATTTATGTTAGATTTAGCTGCCTTTTTGTTTCTTTTGTTCATTTGAGCTCATTTAATCCTGAAAATACAAAAGCAAGACAAAAACACACTTTTTTCCAACATTAGTACTAAAAAGGTTAGTTTTATGCCACATTTGATGTAATTTATATGTTGCATTTTGCGCACATCAGTCGTCCACGAGCGTTTTTCTTAACAATGGATTCTTCGACTGAAGGTATACTTAAATTAGCTCCATTTTTTCTTGTTGTTTTTTTCAAGCTTGGCCGTCCACGAGTAATCTTCTTAACAGTAGGTTCTTCATCTGAAGGTATACTTAGATTAGCTCCATTTTTTTCTTGTTGTTTCTTCAAGCTTGGTCGTCCACGGGTATTCTTCTATATTGTCCCATTTTTCTGGTAATGATTTAAGGAACCTACTGTTTGAGGTAGATTTAGCATATTCAACATTAACTAATTTTAGCTCACTAATCAGACAACTAAACCTTTCAAACTGTTGTGTTGATGACTCTCCCTTAACATGACAAAACGTTTCATATTATTGGTTTAACACCTCTCTGTTGTTTTCAATAACCTCTTCTGTCCCACTAAATTACTCTCTGAGTGCATCCCATAGCTCTTTATCACTGTTACAGTGTAATAGGCCAGCAATATGTCATTGGGTAGTGTTGTGGCCACTATACTGAATACCTTAGCATCTAACTCAATCCTCTGAAAATCCTACTCAGAGTAATTTTCAGGACTTTTAGGTACTTGGACCTTGGGATCTTCTACACTTGGCACCATTGTAACATGAGGTCCAAAGATGACAGACTTCCAGCAACTGGTGTTTTGTTGTGCTAACACATGGCCCATCCTACGTTGCTAATTATTATATTCAGATCTGACTAACATAGGTGGCTTGTAGAGTGTGCAGGTGTTGTGAGGGTCTTGTGATTGTGAAGACATCTTGGTTGTTTTACAGAGTTTTTTTGAATAATCAACTTTGAACGTGATTACACTTGTACTCTTTTTTCAACAAATACGAACAACACAGTATGAATGAAATTGAGCTGATCTTTTATGTCAAATTGATTGTTAAATCGAATTTGACTGACCTATGCTCTGATACCAATTGTTAGGATCTGAGTTTACTTGTTTGTGTTGTTTTTATAAGGTGATCAATGAAAGAAGATAGACAGAGGAATAATTTGCAGCGGAATGAATAAAAAACTTTATAACACAAACAAGGAAAGAATACCTTTCATCATTAATACTTTGTGTCGAATGATTTCATTACAAAATATTCAACGTATGCATGAATTGTTATCTCCCCCTCAGCCTGAGCTCACAAGTGCTACTTCGTACAAGATGCAAGTGTGTGAAAGAGCTAATAGAACAGTACATGCACTGTCTATTTATAGTACAATCCTAAACACTGTAGCATATTTGCTGACATCACCTAGATAATGACAGCTAATAATCTTAACAACCTCTAAACACTGATGATTACACACACTCTTACATTAAACACTGATTATCAAACTACTAATGAATGCTATCCGCTGATGGGCTCAACCACTGATGAAGACTAAGAAGTGCTTTCCATAAAGGATGATCAGGCCTTTGACTTCCAGCAGTTCTTTGACTTTAACAGAGGATTGATCTTCAACAGACTTCAGCAATTCTTTGTATATAACAGACTTTGAGTTTCAGCAGACTTTAGAGATTATCAGATGTTGGATACCACTGCCATTGGAGGGAAATAAAATTCAAACATTGTTATTTGGATCAGTTGTTGTAGAACCGGTTTTGGCTTTGTATCATCTGTTCTTCAGGAAGAATGACATGAGCCAACATATGGTAATTATCATTATCCATTGATCATATATGTTCCCACAATTATAAAATTGTGACTGGTTTATTGAAGATTGTAAGTTTAGTGGCTTGGATTGGAAAATTTAATACTTATGTATTTTTCCGGAAAGTTATATCTTGTATGGTTATTTCCCCATCTATGGTTTTGTACATGTTTCATGTTGGACATGACTTAAATTCCTATAGGTAATGTTACCGGGTGTACCAGAACTGTCCTGACATGAATAGTGTAACCGGAAAATCTACCAACAGTCTCTGTAATAGTTTTTATCGCATCGTGACTAGCTTATACGATCATGTAATATGCAAATGTAAAGCGTTTCCTGGGTATTTCTAGACTTATGAGACTCAATCATACTTTAATTAAGTCTAATGCACATAATTATATAGTTAAAAATGATTTAGTTGTTCGGAATTACCTGATAAATTGCCATTTGTCATGATAATGGAATGGATCATTACCATTCCATTGTCTTATTTGATTACCATTTGAATTGAATGAATCATTACTTTATGTTGTTTGGCAGCAGGAAAAGACGATGAGTAAAATCAAGTGGTGGATGGTAAGAGCCTAAGTGGTAGTGGTGGTGGTGGGTGGCAGGTTGCGGCGGGGGTGGCGACGCAACAGGTGGAGGTGGCGGTGGTGGATGGTGGCGGCCACGACGGGTGGTGGCGGTGGCGAGTGGAGTTGACGGGTGGCAATGGTGGGCGGAAGTGTGTGGTGGTAGCGGGTGGTGAGTGGTGGTTGTGGGGTGGGGTGGGGATGGTGGTTGTGGCAGTGATGGCAGGTAGGGGCGACAATGGCAGTGTGGATAACCGCGTATGGTGGTAGTGATGGGTGGTGATGGTGGGGTTGAGGAGTGATGGTGGTGGTGGCGGTGGCGGGTGGTGGTGTGGCGGTGGTGGGTGCGACGGGTGGTGGGCGGTGGCGGTTGGTGATGAAGGGTGAAAAGGGAATGAAATGAGAAAAACATAGGAGTGGATGGAATGAATTTTGGATAATTAGAGGGAATGTGATTACTTATGTAATGGGTTATTCCATTCGGTTAACTAACCAAACACCCCTTTTCTTCATTCCCTTGGTCAATTCCATTCTGCCACCTATTCCTACATGCCAAAGAGTACCTTAGTGCAAAACCACATTACGTAGCCCAATGATCAGCACGGGATTGTTTAGGATTAAAATGATGATTAATGTCGATTAATCCTATTAGTCGGATTCTTAATTTTGTATTAGTCGTTTTCCGCTGCGAATTTATAACATTTATCAGTTTAAGAACTATGTTTTGATACCTAAACTCAAATTCAGGGTTTAGGGCGTTACATGCAAGCCATTAACTCAATTGCTAACTCAACATTATTTCAACTATGGTATTTGTGCTAAATGAAGATCATAATCAAGATCATCCGAAGATTAACCTACTGCATTTATTTTATGTTTTTCGTTTTATTATGTTACGGGTCAAAACATTAATTAGTGTCTAGTTTGTTTAGTTTCGAACTTGGGCCGTAGGCCACAAACTGTGTCAAGTTAGTCTGTGTCTAGTAGTCCAGCCCAGCATGACAACAATATGGATCAGTCCAATTGTAGAAGCCCAGCAGCAAGAAACGGTGTGTGTATAACAAACAATCTGATGCAGCGGTTATGAAGAAAAGGATGCGACGGTTCATGAGGAAGTTATACAACTCGTACCTGTTCGATCAAAGAGACACAACGCTTCATCAAGTATAAATAGGGCTGTTAGTTATTCGTTTATGTAACACGCTGAATTCTATTATCATATATACATATTCAGAAGTTTATTCGGTTAGTTTTATTATCATTCAGTATAGTTTCTGTTCGTTTGATTCGTGATGAAGTATTGTCAAGTTTGTTGTTCGTTTGAGTGTGATTGTGAATGCGGTCATAACTCGATCCGTTCCGACTGGTCCTGGGTTTCCGATGACGATGATACCAACATTGGTATCAGAGCCAAAGGTTTGACAGGAACAGGAAAGGGTTGTGACAATGATGGAAACCGTTCTATGGGAGACAAGGGAAAATCGGTTGAGACCGACTACGGTGTAAATGTTGTTCGTAGTGGAAAGTGCGGCCGGGCAGCGGAAGGGGTGAATGAGTACGCGCAGGGGAAGCCAACCATACGAACCGGGAAGTCACCGGTAAAGAAGTTTCCAAAGAGAATGGTTCCAAAGGGGTTCGTGAAGAAATCCGGAATGAAGGGAAGTGCACCGGTTGGAAGACCAAGGAAACCGGGAATTCGTTGCTTCAAGTGCAAGCAATTTGGTCATATCGCCTCGATTTGTCTAAGTAAGTATGTTAATTTATCGCCATTACCGGTTGAAAGTGATTATATGGTTAAGGATACGTGTGGCAGTAAATGGGATTCGATTTGGGTTGTTGATCCTACATACAAAACACACATGACGGGAAACCGGAATGTGTTCAAGTATTTCAAAAGGCATTTTGGGTTAGTAACAAACGAGAATAGGAAGGATTTCTCGTTTGTGCATGGTATTGGAGAAGTTAGAGTCCCGGTGGATGGTAGAGACAAAACAATCCCATGTGTGAGTTACGCTCCTAGTCTAGACAAGAACGTGTTAAGTCTAGAACAACTCTTGTTTCAAGGAATTGAAACGGTTACAATGGGGGATACATGTTTACTAAAGAAGATGTTCGGAAGTCGTTCGAAGGGGTTTGATATTTATGAAGATAAGTCGGAAGTGGACTTAGAACAAGATTATCTCAACACGTTTTATGATAATCTTGGTGTTGACAACGGGTACAAGAAAGAAAAGGAAGAATTTCAAGAGTGTTTGGAAGATTACTACGAGAAGGAATTCGAAAAGGAAAGGAACAAGAAAAAGGCGTATGGTGAAAGTTCGAGGGCAAGAAAGAAAGAAATTGTTTATTCCAAGAAAGCAAAGAAAGCGCTCTTAATATACCTCGAGGGTGAAAAAGATAATCCGTATGAATCAAAAGAAACGCTTCGGGAACGAGCGTTAATCCTTTCACAACTCGAGGAAGATGTTATCGAAAATAACGTGATCATTGAAAGTTGTCTAGAAGCGAAAGATCTCATCACGTTGCACGAGGAACTAGAGAATCATCAAAGGTTCTACGATGCTACATTCGAAGATGTTTTAATTTGGTTTATTCCAGATTTTCTTGGAATCGTATGTAAAAAGGCAATGCCACCCGAATTAATCGATGGTCGTGAAGTTAGTTTAATTCTGTTACATCGAATCATGAGGCATAACGGCGGATTCAAGGAAGTAATGGAAAAGAATTTATGGGACGTGATTGCGGCTAAGTATGGTTATGAGCCGGACGATGCACACGAAGTCAAGGTTGCCTACGTTTACTACTTGGAACTAGTCGAATGGTATTTCAACTTCATGAAGGACAAGCGTGGGAAGAATACAAACGTCATGGCTGAAAAATCAAACAGCAACGGTTGGCTCGAAGAAACAAGTGATGACGAAGTGGTGGTCAAGATAGAGGTCACCAAAAATTGCAAGGAGTGATCAAGATGCGGGCTTCGGATGTTCTCGCTTAGGGAGGTGAATGAAGATCATAATCAAGATCATCCGAAGATTAACCTACTGCATTTATTTTATGTTTTTCGTTTTATTATGTTACGGGTCAAAACATTAATTAGTGTCTAGTTTGTTTAGTTTTGAACTTGGGCCGTAGGCCACAAACTGTGTCAAGTTAGTCCGTGTCTAGTAGTTCCAGCCCAGCATGACAACAATATGGATCAGTCCAATTGTTGAAGCCCAGCAGCAAGAAACGGTGTGTATAACAAACAATCCGATGCAGCGGTTATGAAGAAAAGGATGCGACGGTTCATGAGGAAGTTATACAACTCGTACCTGTTCGATCAAAGAGACACAACGCTTCATCAAGTATAAATAGGGCTGTTAGTTATTCGTTTATGTAACACGCTGAATTCAATTATCATATATACATATTCAGAAGTTTATTCGGTTAGTTTTATTATCATTCAGTATAGTTTCTGTTCGTTTGATTCGTGATGAAGTATTGTCAAGTTTGTTGTTCGTTTGAGTGTGATTGTGAATGCGGTCATAACTCGGTCCGTTCCGACTGGTCCTGGGTTTCCGATGACGATGATACCAACACTAAAAGCATGGAGATGACCAATAGAAAGAAGGCAATGAAAAACGCAAAGGCAAAGAGAATAAACTTCATCCATTATAAATACTTTTGTAACTGGTCTGGTGATAAATCACTAGGTGGTAAATAATGCTGTAATAATCTTCAAAATGTGGTTAAAATTTTGGAATATGAATATCTGGTTGTGAACGTCCTCAACAGACTGTGTTGTATAAATATTTGATACAACAATTCAGGCTAGATTTCTCAGTTACGATATCCATTAAGTTTAATATTCAACCATCTTCATTACTTTTTTTTTCTTTTGTAGAGTACTAGTTTAATATTCTCAACCATCTTCATTACTTTTTTGGGTATGTTCCACACACACATATATATACAGCAATCAAGTATATTAAAGGCATAGATAAATTAATAACTAAATGAAAAATGTCATACATCAATTGTCTTTCTTTCAGGTAATATCACATAAACATAACTTAGTTTGACATTTATTATTTTGTATATAACTAAAGAGGAAACAAGTTGGGTTCTTAGTAATAGTGAATATGAGGTAGATCGTGTCTGTTACACTTAGGGTGATGTGAGTGGTTTCTTGCTTTGGCCGCCGGAAGGTGGTGCGGGTGCTGGTGGTTGGGGTAGAAATGGTATTGGAGGTAATGGTATTGGTAATGGAGGCAATGTAGGTAATGGAGGCAGTGGAATTGGTAGTGGAGGTAGTGGTACAGGCAATGGAGGTAGTTGGGTCATAGAGGGATCTTGATGTTTAGACTTTGCATGAACGGTGGTTGCTGGTGGTTTCGGTATAGGTAATGGAGGTAGTGGCACTGGTAACGGAGGTAGAGGTACAGGTAGTGGAGGTAGTTGTGTGACAGAGGGATCTTGATGTTTAGACTTCGCATGAACGGTTGCTGGTGGTTTCGGTATAGGTAGTGGCACTGGTAATGGAGGTAGAGGTATAGGTAATGGAGGTAGTTGTGTCATAGAGGGATCTTGATGTTTAGACTTCGCATGAGTGGTTGCTG
>JARYGA010059248.1:0-63218 GCA_030545235.1 Helianthus tuberosus
AAATCAATAAACGGCAGTCTATTCATCACCTCAATGTTTTATGTCGTTACCCTAAGTCGATCGTCTCCTACTCTCAACGTAATTGTTCGTGCAATATGATCATCGCCTCGTCAGGCACAACATTGTTATTCATAAGAAAAATATTATGCCATGAAATGTGAATGTTTTTAAAGACATAAAAACTTGAGACCCAACATTGTCACTATCTCTCTCAGCAAATTTAAATTGGGTGACACGGTTGTCCAAATCGCTCGAACTTCGCTCGACGCTCGCTCAGAATTTTTACTGCTCGAAAAATGCTCGGTTTTAAATGAGCCGCTCCGCTCCGCTCGGTTCGGTTTGTAAACGAGCCAAGCACGAGAAAGATCCGCTCGGTTCGTCTCAGCTCGGCTCGGCTCGGCTCGTGAACAGCCCCTACATATTATCCAACATAACATTTTACCAACACTAAAAATTTTAATCAAAAAACAGGGTATTCATTTCTCAGCGCCGTAACACGTGGACACCAATCACCATCATCTATTGTCAATTTGATCATTCATTTCTCTATAAATTTGACTCCCCATTTCTTCTCTCGATTGATTGATTGCCTTATCTCTCTCTCTCCCTCTCTCACACACACACCCCATCCTCATCAATCTCGGTGCTTGGTTTTCCACATTCCACATTCCACAACTTTCTGCACACACCAAAAAAAAAAAAAAAAAAAAAAAAAAAAAAAAAAAAAAAAGAAGAAACTGATAATATGGAACTCAAAAGATCGAAATATCATCAGTAGATCATCATAACATTCAGGTGTACAAAACCAGCATGTCAAACATACCCATCTCTTTATCAGAAGTTTGCCTCACTCTGTTTCGCCTAACCATGTCTGTTGCAGACCCTTGGCCCTTTTCATAAACCACAAACCCAAATTCACTCAAACCCTCAATCTTTTTCTTCCACTCCCCGGCTTCAATTTCAAAACCCCCTGAAAAAAATGAAGAAATTCAAAGGCTTTTTGATCAAAAACAGAGTAATCTCTCTGTTCCGACGCATTCGCCGGAGATTCCGGTCAAAACCAGGCGGATACCGTCGATTAAACCCGTCAAACAGATCAATTTCACGTTTTTTGAAGTGGGGTTCTCGAATTAAGGCGAAAGCAAGAGCGATTTGCTCGAAAAAATCAAAAGCGGGGTATTTGCAGTTCCGGGAAGATGATCAGATGCCGGAAACAGGGGTGGCGGTGCCGAAGGGGAAGATGGCGGTGTATGTTGGACAGGAGGATGGAGATTATGAGAGGGTGTTGGTGCCGGTGATATATATTAATCATCCTTTGTTTGTGCAGCTGTTGATGAAAGCAGAGGAGGAGTATGGGCATGATCATCGCGGCGGGATCACGATCCCGTGCCAGATTTCGGAGTTTGAAAATGTGAAGAGTACGATTGCCGCCGCCGGCTCCGGTGGCCGGAAAATGTTGCCGTGGAAGCGTCCTGGTTGAGTTAGTGTTACGACAGTGATCTAAATTTATGTTTGAAAAAAAGTTTAGGGTTGTTTACTTGTTTTTAGTTTTTTTTTTTTTTTTTTTTTTATAATTGTGGACATAAATATATAAAAGTCTAGAATCGTTTTATTTACGGTTATATAATCGTTTATTCTTTTTGACTGTGATTTACATAATGAAACTAAACGCCTAAAAACTTGGATATATGTCTAAGGGTGAGAGGGGCACTCCCCTCTTAGGGGAGTCCCCTCTCTTACGCACACCCAATTACGTTATGCCACGTCAACTCCCCTCTTAAACTCCCCTCACACCCTAATTTGATGGCGGCACTCCCCTCTTAGGGACTTGTTTTTTTATTCAAAAAGAAAAAAAAAGAAATGTTTTGATTGATTGAAAAAAGGGTGGCCCACCATCTCTCTCCCTCCTTCAAGCGGTGTCTCCTCCCCGATTTGGGTCCCCGCGGTGATGGCGGCGGTGTTCCCGATCGGGGAATGGGGTCACCGAACACCCTCCCCGCGAGTGCCCCGATCACCCTAATGATCAGCTAGCTTATTTCTATGGTAGAAGAGTTATGGGTCGTTTGGTTACCGGAAATCCTAGTTTCTCTTGAAGAGTTTGTTATTTCTAAAGCTTAGACAAATAGCTTAAGTTTGTTATTAGTTTTTTTTTTGAACGGCCGACTAAATCACTAGATAAGTATTATGGGATATCCTCAATTGAGTAAATACATCCTCTTTTCCATAACGGTCCAAAGTTGCATGCATATCCGAGCCACCAGTTCCAGGGAAAACCCGCTTGCCCAAAGGCCCACTGCAGTAAAACCCGGTTAGGCTCGGTTTCGAACTGGCAACCTTCAGATCGAGAGGTCTGGTCCTAAATTTCATTGCCACTAATGTCCTTCAAAGTGATGCTAGTGGTAGTTGAACTTGGGATCTCAAGGAGAGAGACCAAGTGACTAACCACTAGAACAATTTGTATGGACTTGTTATTCTGTCTTTATTTAAGGATATTTGCGGTGCATTTTTTTTTTTGGGAGCTGGAAAGAGAGCAGATTCATTCAGCAAAATAACACTAGCCAAGAGCTAGTCATAGTACACAGGTTTAGAGCAGTTTCCTAATTCCTACCCATCTATTACATTCACTCCACATTTATACCAATTTTCTAATGATAAATTGCTCATTTTGGGCTTGTTTAGAGGTGTTTTGGAGCGTTATTGATGAAGTTACCACAACAGGTTCAAGTGAGGGGGGCGCGAGTGGGTAAGGTAATAGGTAAGCGTCTAGTCAGCGCCATGTGTCGCAATATCAGAGGTGAAATCAAGGTTTTAACTTCATCGCAACATATAGTCTTAGCCATACCCCAACTGTCTACGGGTCCACTCAGTTTTACTATAAACAGGTAACATCTTGAAAATGGTTCCGTATGAACGTAGATCTTTGTCCGGTTAGGAGTATGAAACCATGAAAAATATAAACGTACTTTCAACCATGAAATATAAATATAGAATTGTTTTATTATAAATTATAAAGATAATATGTTACGGAAAAGGAAGTGTGAGGTTTACAATTGTGAGAATATGAATAAAAACGTGTGTAGTGAATAAGTCGTAAATAAGAATTTGTGCTAGAATGTTCAAATGAAAGATTTTTTTTTGGATGGGTTATAAATAAGTTTTAAAAAAGTCGGTCGTATAGTATTAATGATATGTTTTTTATTGCGTAACAAGAGGCATTAATGGAAAAAATAGACCCTTAAAAAAGTATACAACTTGAAATATTAGACTTGTTGTAACAGTGTGATCCTTGTAGCCTTTGAACGTGAAAATGATACAAAATGTGATCCCACAGAATGTGATCCTTGTAGTGCCGAACGTGAGAACAACTTGCAGATCATATCTTTGGAAAGATTATGCAATTGTTAACCTATGTGCTGTTGCGGTGAGTACTTCATGATATAATTCCCACCAATGGTGAAGCTTGAGATTTTCGACCGGGGTTCGAAAACGTATATACCTAATAAAATTATAAAACCGGGGGGTCAAAAACGTATATACCTAAAAAATTATATACGAAAACTACATACCGGACACTACTGAGCGAAAAATTTGGAGGGTTGGGCGCCGTGCCCCTACAAAGTTACGCCTCTGATTCCAAAGTACAATAAATTAGTAATTTTTTGAATTACGGATATTGACTTAAAATAATTAGTATTTTTTTAAACTAGAGTAATGATTACGAATGATAGGTTTTTTTTCTTTTTTCGAACGACTTTCTTGTGTTAGGCCACCGCACTCTTTAAATTGGAGAGCCCCATTGCCTCACTCCCACTAGACTATGTTGTCTTAACCAGGCTTACGCTGACTTCAGAGTTTGGCTTTAATGTTCCCCTAGAAATCATATCGCTAATTGTCACGTGACAAACAAATGATAGCTATTAGTTAACAAGTGTGTTTCATATGGTTACATATGTGGAAGATGTAGTCAGTTTATACCCCTACATGACGTATATATGGTGAATATACTAGCGTCATCTAAACTAGTCGGTTGTATAATGTTACCAAGGAAGTATTTTAGTAAGTATCAATTCATTTCATTCTACCTTTTTCAAGGTACAGATGTATACATGTCAATTTATACAGGGGCGGACCCAGTGGCGAAGCTTGGATTTTTCGGCCGGGGGGTGAAAACATATATACCCAAAAATTTCTATAGAACCGGGGGGGGGGGGGGGGGTGAAAACGTATATACCCACAAATTTCTATACGAAAACTACATATATAACACTACTGAGCGAAAAATCCCGGGGGGCGGACGTCCCCCCCCCCCCCGCCCCCATTAAGCTTCGCCCCTGGGCGGACCTACCCTAAGTCATGGGTGGACGGACACACCCCTTAAAAAAATTGTGTTATTTTTCGTCGAAAATTCCGACCGCACTCCTTTCAACAACGACCTTAGAAAAAAATATTATGAATTTATAAAAAAATGTAAACAATTATTTTCATTAATATATAAATATATAACACAATTTATATGATTACTCGTTAACCACTTATTCAGTTAATTCAATCAAACTATCAAAACCCAATCTACAATCCATTTATGTTAATCTAAGCCCAAACCTAACCCAATGAAATTTGAATTAAATAAAATAATAAATAACCCAAACTCATCTAACCATTCAAATTCTATTCTCTCAATTTCCAACCCCACAAAATCCTCAGCGACACACTTTGCTTAACCTACCTATTTTTTTGACGAAACAAAATACATAAGTTCAAAATCTAGGTGTGTTTCTAGTCCACCCTAAATATATTTCTTCCATCACCATCATCATCTAGTTTCCTGCAACATGTATTAAAATAATGATCAACAAAAAGCTGGCGAGTATACAAGTTTAACTACATAGCATAATAGTGATTTAAAAGTTGTCTCATATCAAACATGGTAAATTGCATATATTGTTACTATCATACCAACATGTGTTAACTATATGTCAAACCAAAGTGAATCGCAATCGTGCATACCATTGTCACCGAAATGACAAAGTTGTAAAACAGTTTACTTAAAAATACCACAAGAATACAGGTGGTGCGTTAATCCTATAGTGCTATAATTGTTAAGATAGGCTAGAAAAGTTAATGAGCATATAGGCACGAGTATACATAGCATGCGATAATAAGAATAATACAAGTATCATGTTTTAACGGATAGAGTGTGATTATAACAAGTTTAAACGTGATTCGTGTTTTGTATAAATGTACATATTGCACCCAAAGTGAATAAAACGAAAAATGAGATCGAGTATGCTCACAATTTTGCTTATAAATCCGCGTACGTGAGTGATGCGTTGAGAGTCAAGAACACCGAAGTTACCCTACATTAGGGAAATGGAGGTGTATAAGTATTCGGATTTGGTAGAGAGTTCGGATTCGGAATTTAAGTATATAAAAGTACAAGTACATCAAAATATATCTTGTCTAAATACTCGTTTTGACACTAAGTTCTTAAGTGATTTCATGGATCCTAATTTACCCATTAGAGTTAAAACCGAGGAGTTTAGAACAAAGAAAAAGTAACCTATGTTCATGACATATAACCATAATCCGGTTAACATAAAAAATTCAGCTAGTACATACTTTATATTATATATAATACAAGTCCATCATGTATAATCATATAAGTCATGTAATGTCAAGTATGGAGGTAGGATGATTAACATCCGTTAAACCTCATTGTAAGGATTCAACAAAGCACAACGTTTATCAACATAGTTGATAAACCCGGTTGGTCATGAATAACAAAAATGTAAACTAACTAGTTTATCAAGTAGCCAAGTAAGGACAACCCGGGTGTTTCATACCCATCATGAAAAATGTTGGAGATGCGGCGGGGTTGTGTTACTTTAGGTATAGGAAACTATTTGGAATAATATGAAAAACATCAAGTGAGGTGGTGGAACAAGTTTGGAAAGCCAAAGCTTCCATGGTTCACACCTTTACCAAAACACAAGTCTTGCCATATGAACTATGGTAAACTTGGATGGTCTCAACATTTGTAGGTTGTATAAACCTTGTCAAAACAGAAAGTTTAGAGGTTCTTAGACCTTAAATTTGATGGAAAATTTGATGGAGAACAACCACACACAAGCCCCACAATCATGGGTTTGAATGAGGACAATGTGGGTACAGGTTCTTCTCAATATATGAATTAAAAGATGAACATCTATTAAAGTTTAGTGAAAGCAGAAAATTAAACCCACTTTAAACACCAAAATCGGAGTTGTACCACCTTGTTACACCTTAGTGAATATTGGGTAACCAACCTTGATGTTGTCCAAGTGTTTTGAAGCAAGAAAACTCAAAGAATAAGTAGTAGAAGTGAGTTAGACCTCACTTTGAACTCCAAAGATATTCTGCCCAAAAATCAGAATTATGGATGATTTTGAAGTGTTATATGAGTGATTAAGTGTTTGGGAAATGTTTAGGAGGGTATGGAGGCTCCTATTTATAATAGTATTGATTAGGGTTAGAGTTAAATAAGTTAGGAGGTGATTGAAGGTGAAAAAAGTGACCAAAATGGACCAACCCGCGAGCTGGCAGAGTTCTGCTACGGATCGACATCCCTGGCGCATCGCTGGAGGATCTAGGGATTCTCCCGCATGGCACTAGGGAGTACTTTCTGAAACTTTTCATTTTTGGCCCCTGAACTTTGTAGTTAGGTTATTTTATACTGAAAATTCATGTTTTGGCTTGATTTGAGCATGAAATGTGTTTGTAAGTGTCGTGTGTGTATTGTGCAACATATAAGTGATAAATCAAGCTTGTAATAAGTCTCGGTTTGTAAGTAAATGTATACCTAAAGTTTGATTGTGTATAAGATAAGTATAACAAGTATAAGTATAAAAGTGAATTTTCATTACGATCGAAGTCTCAGATTACAAGTATAGAAAAGAATTACGAATACAATATGGTTTCAAGTTTCCAAAAATAAAAATACGAATTACACTTTCTAAATAATGAAAGTATCAAAATACGAAGCGTTACATCACACAACTTTGCATAAATGACCAACATGAAGTTCCATCTACCTCTTTTTAATCTTGAATATTAAAACTATACACCTCGTGTTTCTAATGACACATGGCACGCCAAAATTCGATTTATGACTACTTTTTGTGATTTTTACAAAATGATCAGTATTCAACCAAGGGTGTCAAATATTTATTAGACCCTAATGAATTTGTAACACAAAGTTCACAATTAGAGAAGCCATGATAACATCTCTATACTAGTAAATTTCATGATTTTTAATCCGAATGACCTAAAACTCATCCAAAACAACTTCAGTGCCCTCCAAACTAAATAAACTTGTTTTTAAATATTTTTGTGTGTACTTATATAAAGTTTTGGCCATTAACATAACACCAAATATTCTCATTAACAAAATGACAAAGGGTTAGAATTTACGTCAACCTTCATTGAACCTAACTTCTATAGTTTGTGATCGAAAACCTGAATTTCATATTTCATAACTTCAACCCTTCAGTTTGCTTCATATAAAGCATCTTTGATTCTTATTAATTGACCATACTTTCATCAATTAAATATAGTCTAACCCATTAACCCTACGCTACGCTATAGAACATGTAAATGGATCAAAATGGATTTAAAGCCTATGCCTTATAATTTCATGTATGTTGATCTTGATCCTTCTAGGCTTGTAGCCAATTTACATATGTGATCATTGCTTATTCATTTTCTCTCTAAAACTCTTAATTTTTTCTTTTATCTTAATCTTGCTTTTGAAGCACACACAGAACCTCCATGTGAAAATACCAAATGAATTATGTTCCAAGCCATTTCTCATGCAAACATCTGGACACATGGATTGTACACTATACCCTTAATTTACAAGCCAATTTACTTCATGGACCAACCCTCAGTTTTGACTTTCCTTGACTTTGATTATACTACTCCAATCTATAGCCATTTCAACAATAAATTTGATATTAAAACGACAAAATAATACTTTCACATTAGCCATTACAAGTAATTTTATTGAATAATCATATTTGAATTTTAGGATATTATATTTTTCAAGCAGTAGTTCTTCACTTCTTCTACTTCTCATCCATGCTATAGATAGTGATGTCCGGCTTGCCCCAGGAACTTCACTCTCCGCTCTTGCATACGACCCATTTTTCTCTTTCCTCCGCTCTCACCAAAATGCCAGGTACATGTCACAAATGGTTCGTGTCGCATTTTGAATTTGGATACAACTTTGGCAAGTGAGATGTGACAGAGCCCAACAATCTTTTTTATTAGAAAATAATATGAAAAACATGATACATTATCATCCGCATAATTTTAAGGAATTTTATTTATATATATAATTAAATAGGATCTTATTATCAAGAACACCTTTGCAAGAATCATCACCACATGTGTCAGTATCCCAAAGGATAATTGGAATGAGTTTAATTTAATAATAAAAATGTGAGCCTATCCAGATTTTGACTGCAAAAATCTTTGATTAACATTTTGCCCACCACAAGATTTTTGGACCAAACAATGGTCCATTTTTCTTTTAAAGTAAACCCTCTTACCATGTCCAAATTCTTTTTCATCATGAAGGATTTTATATATACCCCTTTGTACGTAAAACAAATATTTCTTTCTACAAGTTTTTAATACATAATGTATGGTATTTTAAATAAAATAATCAAACAAATATAATATTTTACGAATTTATATAAGTTTTTAAAAATCAACTTAATTAAAAACGCTTTCTTAATTGGGGTCGAAAAGGCATGTAATGGATCGTTTTGGTTCATCAAATCGCCTAGACTATGATTATACCAAATACAGTTTGTAGTTGTGTATATTCGCAATACAAAAGTGTTAGATGTGAACTTAAAGTGCTCAACTTCATATCAAGTAAGTTTTCACTCACAAATTTAACGATTCTAAGAAACTATAAACCTTTTTACTCCTTTTTCATTAAATATACAACGCATGGAATATCTTCAGCCTCAAACGCAAGTCATCCAATAGAGTTATCCCAACCGTCCTTATAAAAGAGAATTTCTCCCATCTTTTAGCGTTATTCCCCTTCCAACCTCCCATTATATATCTCTTGCCTTAATATTTATACATCTCTTATAACACATGATATGTTTATTTTAGGACAAATCTCTATGGATATACTTAAACCAACTTAACTCTCAGAGTGCTCACCGGGCTTTTCCCCAAGACCTTGTAACACGATGTTTCCCAGCACAAGATTTTTTAGGTTTAGAACCGATGAAATTAAAGAAGAGAGATTCGTTTAGGTTGATGTCTATTCACGCGGTGGGTGTGTGTGTGGGGGGGGGGGGGGGGGGGGGGGGAAGATGATGAACAGTGATGATTGTGATCGTGTTGGATGGTGGTGGGGTGGTGGAAGATCGTGGTGTTGGTGAGGAACATAATACTTGTTACTCTTATAATAATAATAAAATTTGTAAGATCAGGGACGCAAAGGATAACAGGTTATAAACCATAGGGACGCAAACTGATAGGATATAAAGGTGATTTAGTCATTTCAGAGTAAAAAAATAACGGAGTTGGCTCCATGGATTAGTATATTTCTTTTCAGAGGATAGGGACTCAGGCTTCCAAAGTCTCATTATGGGGACTCAACATGACTCCATCTGATAAACCCAGAGACGTAAATTGCATTTTACTCTTAGTTTAAATATAAATAAAAAAGTAACATTTCATATTTAGTTAAACTATAAATATAAATGAAAAATACAATATTAAGACACTGGGTGAATTGGTTTAAATAGATATGTGAAATAGAGTTTCATTTTTTATGGTTTCAATAGTCATTTTCAACGGTATTGTAGTCGTTACCACACTCGACAAATTGGGAACGAGTCGGGTAGCCACCAAATTCTTGGAGCCAAAAAACGAGGCTGGGATGACGGGCATGTGCATCCGATATGTTTGCATATGGCATATTACTACCAAGTTGTCATCGAAGTATGATTCAGAATAACACTGTTTCTAGGTTCATCTGTATTCATATATATCATAAGAAATGGGTGATAGAAGTAATGAAATCCACTAAATCATGCAAGTGACGCCAAGTCCATCTTAAAAGCCTTTAGTAACCAAGCAACATTAGTTGTAACACATCAAGATCTTAAAAGCAATTATAAATTATAATTGTTTTCATAAATGCAGAGCACATGACTGCATATATGGCATAATACTATCAAGTTGCTATTGAATGTATGATTTTGATTAATATTGTTTATTATTATAACTTGATTTTCTACATGTATCTAAACATAAAGCTTGTATGAATCTATTCTTTGGTCATGAAAACGAATGGACATCAATAATAGAGGAATTTAATTTGAATGATAATATTAATTAGTGGATATCATATCAATAAAGTTAAATTCTAAAAAGGCGTTTTTTTTTTACAAATGTTGGGCTGCTCGCTCAGGCTGCGTACAGTCCGTATTTGAGGCCCATGCTAACTGCTAAGTGCTAAATTAGGTCCAATTTCATTAATTATAAATTCCATCAAATTCGTTATTTGTTTAATGTAATCCAAAAATTTTATATATTTCTGTCGTAATAAGATTAGTTAAAATGAATTAAATTAACCACAGAAATTACACTTGGCAGACAATACATAATAACGTTTTGTCACATATTAATGTTACGAATTTTTTTCAACTAGGGTTAACACTCGCCCGCGCTGCGGCGCGGGTACATCGTAAACATTGAATGGATTAGTCCAAACGTTATTAACCATATGAAAACACACATTTCGACGTATCCAGTTGAACACAATGTAATCTGTATAAGCATTGTGATTGGATCAAACGTAAAGTAAATCAAATTCATATCGAACATTCATAACGTATTATATGTGACCCAACTCATACATAGAAAACGTAACGGGTATGAAGGACATGTAATCAAAAGGGATTAATTAGAGCTTTCGAAAAAAGAGGAGAAAAAGAAACCATAATTTGACTCTACTCGGTTCAAAACAAACTTTACGAAACATACATAAAATAAACACGAAAACATATTATATTTGACCTGAATCATTTCCCAAAAATGTTTACGTTGAAACGTAGAACAACTTTAATTTATACCGAAACGTACATAAAAAATGGTTTCTTTAAACGAAAACGTATTATATTTGACATATCTCGTCTATAAAAAAAGTTTACGTCGGAATGTAGAACAAATCATATTTATACAAACCCGTACATAAAATATGCATGTAAAAAATAGTTTTTAAGTAAAGGAAGTATTGGGGTAAACCGAAACAAAATATTAGTAAAAAAATTAATAGATTAAAAACGTTCGTAAAATCGTGCCAAGTAGCACCAATGCCACAACGACATCAACTCTCAACATCGCAAAAAGAAAATAGATACAATGGTAAAAATTACACTGAACGAAAAGGAGACTAAAATCGTTAAACCACGCACACCCGCTACAGTGTGTTAATGCGAAGAAATTAATCAGAAACGTAAAACGTAGAAAATAATAACTTAGTCGATCTAGGACCCGCACGTTGCGACGAACTTTTCGAAAGGGAAAAAATGGACGCATTGCGACGGGTTTGTCAGATATGGAAAGACAGAGCAAAAAACATTGAACCTCACATGCACGCTACGACATGTTAACTCGCAAAATTTAGAACGAAACGTATAACGAAAAACTTGTGAAAGACAAAAAGTATGGGGGACCAAAGTTGTAAATAATAAAGTGTTGTGTTAAATGACAAAAGATGAAAAAGTTTGAGTTAAAAGTAAATATTTGAAATGGGTTAAAATGTAAAAGAAAAAACTATAAGGTTTAAAGTGGAAAATAAATGTTTTTTTTTTTTAAGTTCCAAAGCATGATGTACAAGTCATGATGCACAAGAAAGTTGATAATTTATATATGGAATAATAATTGACTTAAAGGGAATTGTATAACTTTATATATTTAAATAGTTCTGGAAGTTAAGTAAATACAAATATGAGGCTAAATTGATTTGAACAAGGGGATGAGGACTTGTTGTTTAGATAATGACTTCACTAATAAATAATTTACTAGTTATAATCTTTGTAAAGTTATCTAAACCCAGCATTTTTCTTAAATTAATTATATTGAAGTTGTACTTATGTAACGCCCCAAAAATCCAAATGTTATATATTCGAAATATGTCCTTATGCGTTATATTATGAAATAAATAACTAGGCTGTTTAACCTAGTTAAATGCATGGTGAAAACTATTGAAAGATGAACGTAGTGTCAGTTATGCTTTAAAGGCAAACCCGAGGGGCTAAAGTGGAAAAATGAAAGTTAAGTTATTAATTAACTAATCACACACAAACACACACATACGTGTGTTCGAAAAGGAGCAGGAGGCTCCCATGGAGCCTCAAACCCTAACTTCATCTTTATGCTCAAATCGAAAGGCAAGATGACGCTTAAGATCAAAACCGAGCATGGATAAATGATCACCATCACGAGGGGATCATAAGGTATGTCTTAAATCTAAGATTGGTGATCATGGGTGAAGTGGGTTATGTTCTAATCCGTGAGTTAATATGAAATTGATCATGTACAAGAGTTAGAATCCTCGTATAGAACATGGGTTATGTACGGTTTGCGTTAATTTGATGATTAGGGGTGAAACCCGTTAGTTATGGTGAAGATGATTACTAGAATCACCACCTATGTCCAAGTCTTGTTGAAAGATTGATGTATTATGTGGGTATGATGAACTCTTGTTAGATGAATTAGGAGAAATATGATGATGTTATGATTGATGTTTATTTGGAGATGATACATGATGATTAGTAGTAGGACTTGATGCATTATGTATGAGTTTAGAAGATTATGCATGAATTAGTTGTACGTTATGTTTAGCAGGTGGTACGCACACCAAATGTATGATGAAATGTATATAGTGTCGTCCGTATAGTAGGTTGTGATGTTGCGAGTATATGATGATAAGTCGATAGTTAAATATGGTTAATAGTTGACTTTTGAAAGTCAACTAAATATAAGAAACATGATTTGACTCGTTGTCGTAAATGTAAGATTATAGGAAGTCGTATGGTACATGATATAGCAATCCGTGTTAAATGTAATGACATGATGAGTTACATGAGTTTAAACGTATACGGATATGATTATATGAGTTATGTTTGTTAGAAATGACTAATGAAAGTTAAGTGTGAAATATGCGATTGATATGATTGTTAACATGTACAAATGAATATGATAATAAGAGCGTGATTTTGATGAAATGAGAGTATAGGAATCACGTCGAGACGAGCTCAAGCAGGAGGTGTTAACGGGTCAAAAGAGGCAAGGAATCGGATACGAGCACGGACGCATAAGGTAAGTGATTTCGGTAATCACTTCTTAGTTCGATTAAGTATTATGGTGTTTTAATTAACTAAACATGATGATTGAGGTCAAATATGTGTCGTAGTCTTTCGTCGTAAATGATGGGATTAAAGTTGACCAAAATGCCCTTGATGGGTATTTTGGGCAAACGATCTTAAAAGTGGTTTAGAAACAAGTTATTCGATTAGTGTAATGTTTTGGTCAAGTATGAAAGTAGGGAGTATGGTTTTGTAAGTCATAAACGTTTTAATGCGCAATTACCCTTAACGGGTCAAGATAAGCTTTTGAGCGAAAACGGGTGGAATATGATGTAAGGTATCCGGGAATGAATCTTTTATGATAAATGACCTTGAAATTATTAATCCATATGAAGTTAAGGTCAAACCAACAAGTTATGTTGCTAAATGCAAGAATGGGTCAAAATTTGGTAAAAAGGGTAATATGCCGAAGGCTAAAAGTCTCAAATTTTGGTAGTCCAAATATTGGATTTTCATTCCATGTGATGGAGAATTAAATTACGATCACGTAGGAAAAAGAATCGGGTAAAACGGACCAAAAACGAGAGAGTTATGCTCGTTTCCGTAAAGTCGAGTGGTGCTGGGAATACGCAGCAATCAGCTGCAACTTTTCTGCAAAAACAGGGGGGTCGCGTCACGCGACGGGCCATCGCGCAACGCGACGGGTGCAATGTTTGGCGAAATTGTTTTTGTTGTCTCGTTTGGTATCGGGAACTCGTTTAAAGGCGTTTTAAGTCACGTACGCTTGATTTAACTTACGTTTATATGATCTTAAGGGTATGCACGTATTTAGCTAGGTATGTATGCATGTTTATAAGGATGTGATCAAGTACGTGGAGAAATGAGGGTATGTATGAGAGTAGGCATGTATGAGTTTGGTATATAACCAAGCAGGGATGTATGTATGTATATCTGTGTAATGTCATGACCGTACGTAATGATGTAGGTATGTGTATATGTAATTAAGTATAGAATGATGGAGATGTATTGATGTGTAGGTGTGCAACTTGGTTGTCATTTATGTGTGTGGATATGTATGTATGGAGATAATATGCATGAAGTCTAGGTATGTACGTAAGTTATTCAGTATGATTAAGTTTTTACGTTGTGATTCGTGTACCTGGAGTTTTAGCTGTAATGCAGGTACAACATCGAAGACTCACCAGAGGTGAGGTACAAAGAGGGAACGTTTAATGTAAAGGAATAATGGAACGGAAATAATCCAAGGCTAAGAATAATTTATATTGATAACATACTAATGGCTTGTATGTATTTGGTGAGTGCAGGGTGTTCGAGCCAGATTAGCATATTAAAGGGAAGGATGAACGATCGAGTCACAAGATAGATTGTACGGGGGTGTTGAATATGTAACCGAGTGAAGCTAGGTTATGCTTTCTTATTGTAAATGAGTATAATAAAGATATTTATTGAAAAATAATTAATCTTAAAAATGAATTTAAGTGCGTCAAGGTGTATGAAACGAAAGAAATTTTTATGGTACGAATTTCCGCTGCGACCTTTTGTCAATTACGAATTGGGGTGTAATAACTTATGAGGCTAAATTGTATACTAATAATAGATAAAGTGAATGAACGGTATATTTGTTTTAAATGTTTTTTTATATATGTTATTTAGTGGTTTTTTACATGTGTTATGTGGTTCTTCTATATATCTTATGTAACTTGCGTTTGTTTTTTTATCGATGTAATTCACGTGTCAGTATTTTTTGATCATATCAATATTTTTTTTCTCTATGGGTTGTTGTAACGAGTGTAGGTGACGTAGCAAAACAAACCGATACCGATGAAATTCCCGTTGTGTTGGTATATTTTTTGTCATATCATGATTTTTTTTTCTCTATTGGTTGCTATAACGAGTGTCAGTACCGTAATTAAACGAACTGATACTCACCCACCGCGCAACGCGCGGATTTAATAACACTAGTTGATTTGAATAAAGTTATGAGGACAAATTTGTTGTTTAGATTAGGGATGGGCTCGGTATCTGTGTCGAAAGTATCAGTATCAAAAATACCGGTATCGAAATTCGCTAAATATGGGTACTGGTACCGAAAATGTTTGATATAGTACGATACGGTACTGGTATTTGAAGATAAAATACGGTAAAATATCGATACCGTACCAAACCCGGTACCAACACCAAGTCCAATATGCTCATCCCTATGTTTAGATAATGACTTCACTGATAAAACCCTTAACTCCCATCATATTTTTTCTCGATCTCTTCCGTAGTATCGTCAAATCATTTTTTATTTATTTTTAATAAAATTAATAATTGTTAATTTAAAATAACTAGCAATAGACCCGCGCGCGTTGCGGCGCGATACATCGTAAAATCGAATATATTAGTCCAAACGTTATAAGATGCGTTAACCATATGAAAACATGTGTTTCGACGTATCTGATTGAACTAAATGTTACCTATATAAACATTGCAATTGGATCAAACACAAAATAAATCAAATTTATACCCAACAATCATAACGTATTAGTCATACATAGAAAATGTGACAGGTATAACGGAAAAGCTGACACGTATAATCAAAAGATGAGCTTCTGAAAAAATGGAAAAAAAGAAACCATAATTTGACTCCACTCGGTTCGAAACAAAATTTACAAAACATCACCTAACTCCTTTCCCAAAAAAAGTGTACGTCGAAACATACACCAACTCAAATTTATACTGAAACGTACATAAAAATATGCACGTAAAAATGTTTTTTAAACGAAAACATATTATTTTTGACCTAACTCGTTTCCAGAAAAAGTTAATGTCAACACGTAGAGAAAATCAAATTTATACAGGCACGTAAATCAAACTATGCACGTGAAAAAAATTAGTTTTTCTTAAGTAAAGGAGGTATAACGGTAAACTCGAAACAAATTATTAGTAAAAAACTTAATAGGTTAAATACGTTAGTAAAATTGTGCCAAGTAGCACTAAGGCCAAACCACTGCCAACGAACACCAACATCAGAAGAACTTGTAAAAATAAAATAAATAAAAAAGTAAAAAATAACACCGAACAAAAAACATACGTAAAATCGTTGAACCACACACGTTAGTCGTGGCGTGTTAATGCGAAGAAATTATATAAAAACGTAAAACGTAAAAAAGAATAACTAATTCGATCTAGGATTCGCGCGTTGCGACGAACTTTTCAAACGTTGAAAAATAGACGCGCTGCGATGGACTGTCAAACGGGGAAAACAAACGAAAAAAACGTTGCACCCTATACGCACGTTGCTGCATGTTGACTCGCAAAATTTAGAACGAAACGTAAAACGAAAAACCTACGAAAGATGAAAAGTATAAGGAACCAACGTTGAAAATAAGAAAGTGTTGGGGTTAAATTGAAAAGTTGAAAAGCTTTGGGTTAAAACTAAAAAAGTCAAAGGGTTTAAAATGAGAAACATAAAAACCTTTGTGTTAAAAGTTAAAAATGCCAAAAGTATTTTGAAAACACCAACTATTAGAGCAACAAAAAGTTGATAATTTATAGTTTGGAAATTACCTCATTGATAAAAGAGTAAACTTCCATTTTGCTCCCTATGGTTTGGTCATTTTAACGTTTTGCCCCAAACTTTTATAAATAGTCATTTTCCTCCAATAGTTTACTTTAGTTTTTTCATTTTGCTCCCCGCCTCTAACTCCATCCAAATTGTCCGTTTTTCCATTTTGCTCCCCGCAGGGAGCAAGATAGAAAAACCATAACAAACTATTGGAGGAAAATGGCTATTTTTAAAGGTTTGGAGCAAAACCGTTAAAGTGACCAAACCACATGGAGCAAAACGGAAGTTTACTCTTGATAAAAATGAAAAATAAAGTTAAGATTAATTATAACTTTTCATTGACGATAAAAAAAACAATACAAAATAGTTAAAAATAACATTTTTAAACATTACATAATAAAAAAATATATACTCGGTTTTTGTTAAAGTTCATTTTGAATTTAACTCGGTTATTGGTTTTATTATCGTCCAAAATTTTGATCCAAATGTACCAAAGTCATTTACGAGTAAAGTTAAACTATATTATTTTGAATACAACTTACCGTTATAATTTATATAGGAACTAGTTATTTTCCGCGCGGGCGTTACGGCGGGACCCAATACCTACAAAAGACGTGTCAGCAACGGCAAAAAGATACCGAATATCAAAACATAAATAAAATGACGTGGTAAGGATAGTCACTCCGTCATAAAAAACGATTTTAAATAACTTAATATATAATAATAGGACCCACACGTCCTACACGTTGGAAATTCGGTTGTTTTCAGTTCAGTTATTACGATCCTAACACGTTAAAATATAGATGAGCTCGGTACCGGTAACGGCAGGGAAAGTACCGATCCGGAAAATCATCGAAATTAGGTACCGGCACCGAAAATGCTCGGTACAATACAGTATGGTATTTGAAGGTAAAAATCAATAAATACATGTATGGTCCGCCAGCGCGTTGCGGCGGGACCCAATGACTACAAAAGGCGTGTCAGCAACGGCAAACAGATACCGAATATCAAAACATAAATAAAATGAAGTGGTAAGGATAGTCACTCAGTCATAAAAAACGATTTTAAATAACTTAATATATAATAATACCACCCACACGTCCTACACGTTGGAAATTCGGTTGTTTTCAGTTCAGTTATTACGGTGCTAACACGTTAAAATATGGATGAGCTCGGTACCGGTAACGGCAGCGAAAGTACCGATCCGGAAAATCATCGAAATTAGGTACCGGCACCGAAAATGCTCGGTACAATACGGTATGGTATTTGAAGGTAAAAATCAATAAATACAGGTATGGAGCTAGACCGGTGTCGAACCGAAAGTAACGATTCTGAAAACGCCAAAAGGTGGGTACCAAATTGTCACACCCTGGATTTCCACGTGTCACCGGTGGGCCCGGTAGGGGAGTATCGTGACGTGGTTGGCAACATAACAGTTAAACAACACAATATTTAAATGCACAGCGGAAGCAAAGTATAGATTCATTTCAACCAAACGATATTGTAATATTAAGTATCACAAGTAGTCGAATATAAATCCACAGGTAGATCAAAATAAAAGGAAACAGTGTTCAACAGTCTATGACACCCAAGCTTGCGAGACTTATTGTGGATGCTAGGAGACGAGCCAGCCTATTACGCGTAGTACCTGCACTTAACCTTTTTAAGAAAAATACGTCAGTTTACACTGGTAAATACAATCAACCGACTCATTTTGAAAAGAGTTTAAGAAAATGCATTTAAGGCACAAGGCACAAATAATATTTTATAACTTGGGATGCTTATTTAAATATATAAACTTGTAAAGGATTTACATGTTCCTTATGCGTTCAGTAGCCCAGATCGAGCCGGGTTAAAGATCAATAGACACACCACTTTATTTAAATGAGACACTGACATGTGTACGCCTACACCTGAGTGCTAAGGTCGTGGCCATTTCGTAAAATGATGCCAGGGATATCCGGGACATGGTCATTAACCCCCCAAAGGCTTTAAGCAAACAAAACAAATTAAACGAAACATCTCAATACTTTAACCATCATACAATTAAAGATTCAATGTCCGACCAAGCGGTATTTTATATACCGTACCCCAAGCCCGTATAGGGAAATAAGTTAAAAGTATTTACCTGAGCAAGTATAAATCAAAATCAGCGAGTGCAAGTATCTTTTACCGGTTCTCCTAATCTGGAACGAAGGTTTAATAATAACCTATTAGAATCCTAACGGGTCTTTAGTTAAGCTTACGCTTAGACCGGTTAGTTTTAAAGATACGGTTCGTACGCACGATTAAGCGAAGACCGGATAGAATGTGATTTAGACCCGACAAGTTTGAAGACTTTCTTAATATGGGTATATTATACACATTCTGGATTTTGAGGTAAAACCGATAAGGTTTGACCCGTTTCGGCTAATTTATGTAAACTAGTTACATAAACCGAACCGAACGCGTATGAAGCGTAACGGGTAACCATAAGAGTCCTAAACAGGTTTCCTAAGTTAACATGCCTTTAATATGTTGTGATATCAGTAGGATACCTTCCGTTATGCCCAAAACGAGTTTAATCTCATATTAAGCCCCGTAGGGGTAATTTGGTCATTTTAAAGATTATAAAAGGAATTAATTTATCTTCTGTGATCCGGGTCTGATTAAATCAGTAAAATGGTTTATTTTAACAGGTTATAACATTTGGTTATAAGTCTTATATGCCAAAATAGTTTTAAACCCTAACTATGCGTATAATACGCGTATAAAGCCATTTTAAGCGACGTACGGTTTAAAATAGGATTCTGAGTTTCCTGATCAGTTAAACAGGTTCAAAACACTCCATTTAATATTTAAAATCAGTATCAATTGGATTGGCATCAAAAGGATTTGTAAAACTCATTTTATGGCCGAAAAGGGTATATTCGGTATTTACCGAATCAAGGCACTAATCCCAGCTTATGATCAGTTTAAAAATAATTAAAAATCTTCAAAAATCCCAAAATATTATATTACATCAGTGGGTAAAAGGTTTGGTGTCAAAAATTGGGTTTAGATAGGCTTTATGCTAATGGCGCCATTTAATCACTAAGGATCGTTCTAATTACGTCATTGAGCATAACTCCCAATCTATATGTCCAACTGATGTAAAAATTTATAGACATGTTTAATAATCAGTAACTAAGATTATTTTACTTTCATATTTCCAAAATTCTTGTTTTATGGTCATAAGGGCATTACGGTCAATATTTAGGCGATTAACGGAAACGTCGGACAATTAAGGATTTATGTGGTATAAACGCAGAGGGTTATACACACATGTAACTAGGTCCTAATGGAACTTTAAGGCATGTCTAAACCTATCTAAACCGGGTCAGAACTGAGGTCAAAGCAAAAGTCAAACTTTTGCGTCTTTCGGTTCCGAATCGGTTCAAAACAGAAAGTTGTCGAATCAAATAAGCGTAGACAAGTTTTTTATACTTATCATCAGGTTATAAGAATGATAAAATAGGTGATACGCCTTTTACATCGTTAATCATGCGTTAAATCGAAAATAACAATTCTGTTGACTTTTTCTAATTACCATTGACTCGACAATCGACCTAGTTAGGATTGGAACCAGTGGGTGCCTTTTTAAGGGTTTAAAGCCCACATGATTACCAACTTATAACAACTTTCGATTTGACAAAACTCTGGACCGTTTGTGTTTTATCGTTAAGTCAAACCGTAGTTACGACAGTTTGATTTCTAGGCTATAAACTAAGCATAACTTGATTAAGAAGGGTTAAACATACTTACACAAGTCTTATGAACGATTTGGAAAGCTTGGAAGATGGTCTTGAGTTCCAGAAATGCTCAGAGATGAAGTATGGAATGAATGTTCAAAGTTGCAACATTATGAGCCTTATCTAGTGACTTTAATCATCTTAGATTGATGCCAAATGGGTCTACAATGTTCAAGGATGATTACAAGTGCCCTCTACAGCCTAAATACCAGTATAGGGAAGCCCATGGTATGCCAAAATTCGATCTAAGTCGGTTAAAACATCAACATACAGCTGTGCAAAACATTCTGATCAGACAAGGCAGTCGCGTAGCGCGACTGCCGGGGCATACATGCTCGCGCTATGCGAGTGTGATGAAGACCAGCCAAACAAGTTTCTGTTAATTGCATTTCAGTCCCTGGTCCCCCGAAAGGTCGTTTTCACTTGGTTTTCTTGCATTCTAAGACTTTATAATTGACATATGGGGCTTTAAGGCTTATACCAACTTTGTCAAGTCCTCGGGTAACTTTGTGATCACCCGAAAAGCCCTAATTTTCAACGTTGACGCTTTTAACCCCTAGCACACGAATTTGATCACAACTTGCTCATACGATAACAAAACTTGGTGAAATTTTTATGGTACATTCTAGTGAGCATAATTAATCGTTACAAGGCTTCGGGTTTGCTAAAAGGTCACTCAGAGGTATATCTTAAACATGTTGACACATTTAACCCCTGTAGTTTGTAATCTCTCACTTTCTTTCACAATTCGCTTCGTACGATCCATGATCCATTCGTTTAAGGTTATAAACATCATGTAGGGTTATTGTAAAGTATGTTTATTCATTGTTGACACTTTGAACCCTTATATTTACATAGTTTCATTGTTTGTCAACTTTAGTCCTTCAAGAACATTCTTTCACACGTTCAAAGGTTATGACACGTGTCAAGACATTATTGGACGTAAATTTTCGAGGTGTTACACAAATTGGTACCGAAAATGATTTGGTATAGTAAATTTGGTACCGATACGATACCAGTTCGTTTACAGGATTTGATACGATTTGCTCATCAATATTCTAAATATCCAAGTTAATTTTACATGCTAAAATTCATTCATTAAAGAAAAAGACAAAAAAGAAAGCAAAATAATTTGTTGTGTATATAAAACTTCATTCAAACGAAATACAATTTACTTACTGTGTGTATGAAAAGTAATCTAAACGGTGCAATTACTTGCATTGCTGCTTGCTACAGGATCTGATGAGCTCGGTACCAACCGGTACCGAAAATACCGTTACCGAAATCCCCAAAAG
The DNA here is from genome assembly GCA_030545235.1 of Helianthus tuberosus. Taxonomy (NCBI): domain Eukaryota; kingdom Viridiplantae; phylum Streptophyta; class Magnoliopsida; order Asterales; family Asteraceae; genus Helianthus; species Helianthus tuberosus. Next base: position 22,019 of record JARYGA010059248.1, read on the forward strand.
TGGGTACCAGTACCGAATATACCTAGTATGGTACAGTTTGGTACTGGTCGGTACTAGTACGGCACCGGTATTTGAGGGTAAGACCGGTGAATACCTGTGCAGAAACGGTACCGAAAATACACCGGTTTGGTAAATTTGAGACCGGTACCTATACCCGATACCATTTGATCATCTCTTAATGATGTTACTATTTATTCTATTCTAATTTTAAATAATTCTAAATTCTAAATCTAAATTCTAATTACTGTTCATTGAGTTTGAAATTTATCATATATGGATGCTTAAAAAAACTTAAAAAACATAAGCATTTAGTGTTTTTTTTCATGTTAGAGCACAATTTTTATTAAAAAGAAAAATATCAAATTCAATGTTAAACGAAATATTATAAAATAATAATAATAACAACGACAACTTAAAAAGTAAGAGAACAATGGCGGAGTTTGAACAGAAAATCGGTGGGGGCCGGACTTTAAAAATCCAAATCGGTGGGTGCCAGCTTCTTAAAAATCCAATATTTTACACTAAAAAACAAATCTTCGAAAATTTTCGGTAAAATTAACAATACGTGTGAAAAATCGGCGAGGGCCGAGGCACCCCCAGACCTCCACTATCCTCCGCCCATAGGAAGGAATCTTGTTAGGAAGAGTACCAGGGGGGATTCCTTTTATATAGTAATGAGAAACAGAGAGAATGACGTTACTACTGGTATTGCAGTATCGTCCACCCTCATACCGACTATCGTTATAGGGTTCTAATATTCTATATTCTATAGTTATTTAAAAGTTAAAACGGCTCCCTAGTATATCACATGGTTTCAACTATAATAACTAAATCTTTTTATTTCTTTTGAAACTTTTAAAAGCATATAGACAACATTGGCCCTTTATAAAGGGGAATGTGACATATGAAAGGGAATGCCTACCTACATACCTCATCTACCTAGAAGATTACAATGATGATCAAATATATTAGTAAAATTCAGTTAGAAACGAACAAACATATCTATTTAATGTTGCAACACACTTTTATTCATTCATGTCCCGTCATTACCCAACAATCACCTCATGCTTACGTCTAAATTGATTGACACAATTGGCTAATTACACGACACGTACAACTTTACAAAAGGAAACAAACAATGAGCCAATATTTTGTGGTGTTGATCCACCATGACATCCTTGGTGAAAGCGAAATCTAATTGAGTTTTAGGTGGGTTCACATAAAGAAAACACACCAAACCTTGCCAATTTGGTGGTGACATTCAATTGTATCGAAGATATTTTTAAACAAACGAGTCAAGTCAAGCTAAAGTTGAGCAATTTGAGTTCAAATCCACTCTATAGGTCTAAGCATGACTTAAGTTACATCAAGATTATTGGAATGTGAAACAACTAAATGTGTTGTATGTTGCTTGAATAGCTGAGTTAAGTTAACTGTAAGTATAACAAAAATGTTAAGCTGGAAAGATTTTGGGATGTATATGTTTACCAAGGTTTGTGGCGTGCAGGAAACATGAACTGTGGCGAAGCTTGAGATTTCCGATCCGGGGTTTGAGAATGTATATACCTAAAAACTTATAAAACCGGGGGGTCAAAAACGTATATACCTAAAAAATTATATACGAAAATTACATACCGGACACTACTGAGCGAAAAGTTCGGAGGGTCGGACGCCCCCCGGCCCCTACAAAGTTGCGCCCCTGAACATGCACATAGGGCCGTCTCAAGCAGTGACAAATCTACAAGAAAAATTCGAGGGTGGCTTAAAAAAAATTTAGTCCACCCTCAGGCTTGTGTACAAATATAAATCTTTTTTGTCTAGATTTTTGGGTCATAGAAAAGTTCCTTTATTTTACTCCCCCTTTAGCCATATCCTTGACAAGCATTTCTCACTTGTCCTATAGTAACTATGCAGTACAAATGGACTTAGAGACACTGTTTCTTTACAATGGACAACACAGATTTGTCTAACTATTTAAACACTTCTTTAAATGCTTTTAGATTTAAACCACCTTATGTGTTCATTTAGGTTTATTAATGTGTTTATCGTTAATGTATTTAATCAAGAGCTTTGTTTTGATTGAACCTAAAGAATTTTATAGCTTGTTTATCTTATTGTGTCTATCTAAGAGCAACCTAACTAAAATCTTCGACTAATTAAACTCAGCATTAAAGTTCAAAATAATCTAATATAACACTTGCAAGCTATGTCCATGTTGTTTGAAAGAGGGGCAGTCAATGGAAAACGTGTTTGCCTCTTGTGAGGCTGCGAAGAAGACTTGGATATCCACTGAAAAAATGGATAGATCTCTAATTTCTGATGTTTAAAGGTCGATTGATTTAATGGGTTGGGTTGGGTCGATTCGATGGAAATGACAAATTTTAAGAAACGTTTACTTGAAGCTTTGATGTTGACGACGTGGTGGTGTTTCAGGAATGAGCTGATGTTTGAGGCGGCAAGTAAGACTCGAGATCACATTTTTTATTCCATTGTGTGTTCTCTTATTTGTGGTTCGTTAAAAGGAATCGTAAAGTCAATATTACTTGGGTTAGCTGCTTAAAAACCCCTTTTATGGCTTTGTAATTTGTTTCTCTTTGTATGTCTACCTTCTTGCTAGTCAGTATTTTTATATAAAATTATGTTATTCAAAAATTAAAATTATAAAAACTTGTATTTCCTAAAGTTAAAGACGGTGTTCATCTATGATTTTGATATTTTGAAACGAGAAGAAAAAGAATTTTTAGCAATATATACTAAGCTAAATTATTTGATAGTCGTTTTTATTAGAAAAAGAACATATTAGAAAAAGAACATATTTTTATTTCGCTAGATTTTTCTTTTTAAAAAAAATCGGATTTTAATATATTAACTGTAAAGAAAAACATTTTTTTGACATATCCACTCACCAACCCGATTCTACCTATAGTTTACAAATTACAATGTCTTCAATAAATTGTAAGTTCTAGACTTTTAGGCTTTTAGCAGAAGTTTGGTTCGAATAACCAAAAATGATTATGACCCATTTGTTTCCCACTACCAAATCACCAATACTGACCAGATCCATAAAATCAATAGGCCCAAAACCGGTTGATGGGCATGAGTTGGGCTCAAGAATTAACTCTATAACATTTTCAAAGTTTGATGAAAAGTGGGGAATAATCGGTAAAAAACGTCGCCTCCCATCTAAGACGAACTGGCACTACCCGTATTCGCCCTTCACCTAGATGCCTCAGGAAATAATGGATAGAGTGAGAGTCAAACATTCAAACATAAAGGACGAAAAATGCAATTTAATCTTAAAATAATTTAATAAAAATTGTGATACTTTTGACATACATAAAAAAAGATGTAGAAATTTGCCGTGTTTTTATTCCATTAATCATTTCCCTTTTTCTTTTCACCTTTTAGTATTAGTTGTTAAAACATTACATATATTTATAAAATATTGGTTTAATCAATAAAACTAAGAAATACAAAGGCAAGAATCTTCACTTTATGGATTTTAAATCACGCTTTTTGCAAAAGTGAAGCCCCCAAGATGTTTTTTAAATCACGCTTTTTGCAAAAGTGAAGGGTCAATCACATTTAATCTTCCTTTTTCTTGGCCAATAGTTTTTTTTTGTTAGGTTTTTTATTTTTATTTAATTCTTTACACCCTTTTAACATAATGTCCACATCCCCACTACATCAATTTTAGAAAAAACGCCCAGTAATGCCCCTTGCTGACTGTACTGCCACATGACGTAAAACGCCCAAAGGTGAAAGCATTATTCACCCTTACCACAATGCATTCTCCTATACAAGGAGTAGAAAAGCTTTATGACACAACATAGAATAAGGTATATGTCTCAATTTAAGTACATGCATCTTTTACTAACAATATACATAAGGTTGGACACACTATTTAATATACATAAGCTTTATATTCTTAATGTACAAAAAAAAACCATTTTTTTTTTACGTTTCAAAAAAAAAAAAAAAAAAAAAAGCTTAGTAAAATTTGAACTTGTAACTTTTGCTTGTGAAATGCATCATTGTATCACTAGGATATCCTCTTTGGACTATATAAGGGAAAATCACGGCATTTGCCTTGTTAACCACCTTAGGTAACAATTTAAACTTAGACTTTTATAAATTACCAAAATGGCTATTGACCAGTCTCCTATGCCATACGGCGCATCACGTACACTTCTCCTGCACCACTGACTCTTCATTTTCCTCAACCCTACGCCATACACTGCACTGCGCCAAACACCCCCACGTGCAACGCTCTCCTACCGCTCTGCGCCATTATCAAGCTACAAAACCTTTCTCATGCGTCATTTAGCTACGTGTCACACTCTGGTTAGTAATTTAACAAAATTTATGGCTATTTTGATAATTTCTTTGGTTAAACTGGCAACTTTGATAATTTTTCCACTATAAAATCCAATATTACTTTGAACGTTTTCTATAAATGCACTTAGTATAATAATCAATAAGGTTACTTTTAGGTTATATGTAATAAAAAATTCCCTTCCCAATTATGCACAGGGGCGCAACTTTGTGGGGGTCGGGGGACCTCCCGAACTTTTTGCTCAGCAGTGCTGGGTATGTAGTTTTCGTACAGAATTTCTTAGGTATATACGTTTTCAACCCCCGGTCGGAAATCTCAAGCTTCGCCAGTGATCATGCATGATTGTTTTCGAAACTACTAGCAACATATTCAACTTCTTAAGCATATCTTTCATATAGATAACTTCCAGAACAATTAAATCCCTAAAATCGGCACAAAGTTGGTTATTATTAACATCAAAATATATTCAAATAATCATCAATACAACAATTCAAGAAACTTGACAACAAATCAGTAAAGAAGAAAAAAAAAAGTTACAACATATAAACAATTGAATTAGAGACCAGAAGTAAAAGGCACATTAGTTGCCGGCAACCATGAACCACCGGCAATAAAGTTCCCGACGGTGAACTTCACCGCCTCGGCGCTGCTAGTGATGACATGATAACCTTTCCAATTAACCCTTTTCGCGGTTGATGAACCCGGCCCAGTGTTCATATACTCACCATAATATAAAGTATTAAGCGCGAAGTTGCCACTCCACGGCATCCACCCTGCAGGATCGATCAAGCTATCGAGATTCGATTTAAGAAAAACCGTCCTCGAATATTGCTTCCACGGTCGCCCGAGGTATGTTTTAACTCCCGACACGCCTTTTAGGTCAGAAGCCGCGGTGATACGGCTGTTGTGGATTGAAATGCCCGTGTTTTGGTTTTGATCGGTTCGGCCTTGTGCGGTCAACGTGTTGGTCTTGTTTGGCGGCTTACGGGCGTAAATGTTGCAATTTTGAATAACTACGGCTGCGTTGCCGAAAATAAAATCAACTGTCCCGTATATGTCACATTCGCGGTAAAATTGTCGGTTTGAGTGGACGTATAATGTATCTTGGTAACCCTCAAAGCTGCATTGGTAGAAGACCGAAAGGTCAGAGCCGCTGCGTAGCGCCACGGCTTGGTGGTTTTGTGGGCCCGCGGTGTTTCTGAAGGTGAAACCTCGGCCGATAAATCCATCTCCGACAACGGCTGAAATTAATGAGAAAAAAATGTTATATCTTGATATTTAACGTTTGAAAATAGTGCATGATAAAGTCAAATAATATTGGCATCTTAGCGACATAAATTGTAAAGTCGTCGCTAATTAACAACTAAGTCGAAAATGACCCAACTGATTTTTTTGAATATATTGCCGCAATCATTAATTATGTATCCATTTTACCATGCTTTTTCTAGGTTTTATTTTATTTTTCAACAGTTACGTTTGTATTTAAAAATATTATCATAAAAGTGGTTTAGTTTTTTTTTCTAACCAGACTTTTTATTTTAACCAGTCTATTGTATATTTTTTAATCAATTTCTATTTATTTTGTCATATTATATATTTTTAATCAGTTTCTTTTTATTTTTTCATAAATGATCAGCAAAAGAATTAGTGACCAACTGTGTTGCCAACAAATTTAGCGACGATAAACTTCTTGCTTCATTTTTCTAAATAAATTCCATTTTGAAAATGAAAAGTTGGCAAATAAAAGATTCAGTGACAAGAAATCTAGCAGCAAAATATAGCCATGTAGTCTTAAAAAATTTATGCACATAAAAATTTGTATTCGTCTTACCAAGAGTGGCTGATTTAAAGGTGGTGGTGCCCCCTCCAACACTTTTGCTACCAGTTATTATAGTTTTTCCAATACCATCTCCTACTAGCATTATGTTCGTCAACTTTTTACCAATTTCAACATTCTCCTTGTAAACACCCGCCTTAATACGAATCACATATCTCCCGTTTCCTGATCTTTTTGCCGCGGCAGCTATGGCGGCTGCGATCGTCTTGTAGTTACCCGAACCATCTTGAGCCACCACAATGTTGGCTTGAGGATTTGATGACTGCAATAGCTTCCTATCACCCGGCTTCATCCAACCCGGAAATCCAAATTTTTGATCATGACTAGATGTACCATATGATGAATTATTCCCACCTTTGTTCATTGCTAATGTGTTGCTAATCAAAGAGGACACATTATTGTTCATCAACGGCCACACGTAGTCGCTTACACCTAACTCTTCGAACCCCGCCTTGCATGTCTCGAGATTCGTGAGTGCAGTGCTAAGCCAGGTCTGCATGTCGACCTGGCTACACTTTTTGTAAGGATCAACGGTTTTGTTGATCCTCATGATGGTGTCTTCGTAAAGCTCTAAGCAGTCGGCCCAAGCCGCCTTCTCATGCTCGTTGCGGCATTTTGGGCCGAGCTTTTGAGTGTGGGACCCTGCGTCTTCGGCACGTTGTAACGTGACCTTTAACAAGGCTTTCACAAAGTCGGGCTTTTGCTTGATTGAACCGTGGTTTGAGTTAGTTCCCAGGAAATGCTCACAGGGTTGTGGATGCGGTGTCTGGCTGCACCAAGATGTGACCTCGGACTTGGTGTAGCCAGTCACTCCGGAAAGGAAAGCACCCACAACCAAAGTTGTTAAAAATAAAAATATTTTCATTTTAGAAGCTTAAGAAAGATGAGAAAGAAGAAAATTAGGATTGTGTGGGTTATGGCATGCTATTGGTTGCCTTTTATAGGAAAGCAGAATTCAACAATAGGGAGGCACCAACACACCAGTTTCTATTTGTGTATGTACATACCCAATTATAAATAATTTGTTTATTAACCTGTATGTTTATTCCCTTTCTCCAGCCAATTGTTCTTTTATAATCTAAAAATGTTAAGTTGTGTCATTCATTATAAGATGCACATCTTGTTTATTGATTACATTTTAGAAAAAAAATTTCTGCTTATAGAGTTTAATGTACTACGCATAGGTTGGTGTTTTGTTTTCAACGTACTACGCATAGAATTTATTTTTTATTTTTATAATATAAGTTGGATTTAGAAGACTAAACAGATAAGATTGAATCGATTACAACACTATATTTATATTATTTCTTATCAAAGAGTTTTATAAATAGAAGTAATACGGTTGATATGACTATGACAAGAGTAATATATAGAAAAGTATTATTTTGTTGATGTAAAATTTAAATTAGTATATTTGTAAAAATAAGGCATGATAGTATTGTAATACTTGTAATAATTTTATTAATTTTACTTTTTTACACAGTTTGTAATAACGATATGAGTTAATTACTGTTTTCGTCCCTGTAGTTTTTCAAAAATCACTATTTCAGTCCATTAGTTTAAAAATTGCGATTTTAGTCCCTGTGGTTTCACTTTCGTAACCATTTCAATCCATGTGGTTTCACTTTCGTAACCATTTCATTCCATTTATTCTGTTAGTACAAGGACTGAAATGGTTACGAGGTAGACTGAAATGGTTACGAAAGTGAAACCACAGGGACTGAAATCGTAATTTTTAAACTAATGAACTGAAATAGTGATTTTTGACAAACCACAGGGACGAAAACAGTAATTAAGTCTAACGATATTATAGGATGAATCATGTTTTTTAAAGCTATGTTTTAAATACCGGTATGAACCGGCCGGTTATACCGGTTAAACCGGATATCGGACACGAGTCCGGTACGATAAAGGCCGGTAAAACTCGAATACGGTATGCCTTGTGTACCGGCGGTAAATCCGGTTCAAACCGTTGAACCGTTTTGCAATATCTTAAGATTTGATTTCTTAATTTTAATAAAATACGATATTAAGGTAATATTGATCTTCCATATTTATGGTAATTAACCTAATGCCTTCTATTCCAATATTTCATCGTTGTTGAAACTGTTACTCATCTCGTACAATGCAATATTGTTTATAATTGATAAAAATACTCTTAAAATGTTTTATAATTTACAATAAAAAATAGTTGTTTTTAAATAAAAGGCAAATTGGAAAATAATAATCCATTCTTTCTGAAATAGGCCGATAATAATCCCAAGTCAGTTATTAACCAATAATAATCCGACCTCATCCAATTTTTTTTTATAAAATAGTCCGCCGTTAAAATAGCTTAACGGAGTTAAGTGTTTTTTCGAATTACAAACCGATGTTTTAGGGCTTTTGATCAGAACGAGGATACGAGTCGATTGATGTAAAACTTACCTCAAAATACTGCCCCCAACCCACGAAAACAGTGCTTCAATTCGAGTGTTTAACTTCCAGTTAACAAAATCCAAGTCATTTCGAACACAATTTCAAGGTAAGTTTTACATCAATCGACTCATATCCTCGTTCTGATCAAAAGCCCTAAAACATGGGTTTGTAATTCGGAAAAACACTTAACACCGTTAAGCTTATTTTAACGGCAGACTATTTTATAAAAAATTGGACGAGGTCGGATTATTATTGGCTAATAACTGACTTGGGATTATTATCGGCCAATTTCAGAAAGATGGGATTATTATTTTCCAATTTGCCTAGATAAAACTATGAACGGTTACATAAATCCTAGTGGAGATTGGATTATTTTTTGAGATGAATTTGTATTTTATGGAATTTATAGGGTTAACTAGTAACCCGGTTCAACCGCCCGATACAACCCGGTTCAACTGGTTAAACCATTTTAGAGCCCAACCCAGTATGACTTAAAAACCGGTTTTTAAAACATTGTTGTTCAGCACACACAGGTGTGTATATATTATATAATAGTAAATTACGTAGCTAATAAACCAGTAAAATAATAATTTATATTTTCACTTTTATTTTATTAGTATCGATATTTTTAATTATATCATATTTTTCTCTTATGATTTTTAAGATATGATGTTATAAAGTTCAGAACATGTCATTGCAAGTGTCTGTTTTATGTGCATCTTGAGATAAAATCTTGTGAAATTGATTTGTGTTATATAATAGTAAATTACGTAGCTAATTAATAAATAGTAGAATAACAATTTTATATTTTCACTTTTTATTTTATTTTATTTTATTTGTATAAATATTTTTAATTATATTCTATTTTTCTCTTATGATTCTTAAGATATGATGTTTTATAAAGTTCCGACCATGTTATTGCAATGTGTCAATGTTTTATGTACATCTCAAGATCGAAGTACAAACGCACATGTTATCTGTAAGACGTATTTTGTTATCAAGGTTGCCTCCTTCATTCTCATTCATTGGTATAAATAATACAATTGAGATCAATTAGGATCTCGTATATGCGGAAATATAATAACTACAATAAATACAATATTGACCGAATAATATTCTATTACACCCCCGCAGTCGAAGCGGGAGGTGACCGTATGCTGAGACTGGAGCGAAAATCTTCAAACAAAACGCGTGGCAACCCCTTAGTAAAGATATCTGCAACCTGGTAACGAGAGGGAACGTGAAGGACACGAACCTGGCTGCGTTGAACCTGTTCACGGACAAAGTGGATGTAGAGCTCAATGTGCTTTGTGCGTTGATGCTGAACGGGATTACCAGAGAGGTAGATAGCACTAACATTGTCACAGTATACTATAGTGGCTTTGGACAGCGGACGATGAAGCTCTAGCAAAAGGTTGCGGAGCCAGCAAATTTCAGCTACAACGTTGGCAACCCCGCGATACTCGGCCTCTGCGCTAGACCGAGAAATGGTAGGCTGACGCTTGGAAGTCCAAGAAACCAGATTGTCCCCTAAGTAAATACAATAGCCACTCGTGGAACGTCGAGTGTCCGGGCATCCAGCCCAGTCCGCATCCGTGTAGGCAAGGAGGGCAGGATTTTTAGGAGACGTGAGCGTGAGGCCGAATGAAATAGTACCTTGAATGTATCGGATTATGCGTTTGAGAGCGTTCCAATGATCCGTTTTCGGAGCATGCATACCTGTTGAACCGCGTAACTGATATCGGGACGAGTGAAGGTGAGGTACTGAAGTGCCCCTGCGAGACTCCGATAAAGTGTCGGATTGTCAAAGTCGGTACCCGAAAGTGCACTGAGTTTGGAATTGGTGTCCACCGGAGTGACCGCGGGTTTACACGAGGACATACCCGCACGCTCAATGATGTCCGCAGCGTATGTTTGCTGAGATAGAAACATGGTGTCACGATGACGAGTCACAGAAATACCTAGAAAGAAGCTTAAGGTGCCCAAATCCTTCATTGAGAATTCAGCGGACAGATGACTCATAAGTTGAACCCGAAGAGCGGTAGATGAGGTGGCCAAGATGATGTCAACGACATAGAGGAGGAGATAAGGGGTGTTGTCGTTGTTATGAAGAATGAAGAGAGAAGCATCACAACCGCTTTGAACGAAACCCAATGTGAGAACATAATCCGTAAAGTGTTGATACCAGGCACGGGGAGCCTGTTTGAGGCCGTAAAGAGACTTCTTTAACCGACACACATAATCTGGAAATTGTTTGTCACGAAATCCCATTGGCTGGTGCATGTATACCGTTTCGTGGAGTGTACCATGAAGGAAGGCGTTTGTGACGTCCAGTTGGTGAATTGGCCACATCTTTGACAGGGCAATAGTTAAAACGGTGCGAATAGTTGCCGGCTTGACCACTGGACTAAATGTTTCCCCACAATCTATACCAACCTGTTGTGACCTCCCATCGCATACTAGGCGAGCCTTATATCGTTCGAGAGTACCGTCCGACCTGAATTTATGATTGAGCAGCCACATGCTACGAACGATGTTCATATGAGGCTGTCGTGGAACCAATTCCCAAGTATTATTATTAATAAGTGCATGAAACTCATTGGTCATGGCATTATGCCATTTCGGTACGGACAGGGCCTGGGACGGACTTTTGGGTACGGGAACGATAGTGGTAGAGTGAAGATTAAGGATCTGTTTGGGCTTGACGATCCCATCCATTGACCGGGTTCGCATGGTGCGTATGGGGGCGGGTGCAACGGTGGGAGCCGGTTGAGTGTGGGTCTGTTGGGGTTGGGTGGATATGGAGTCGGGTTGGGGAGAGGTAGTATTCAGCGGCTGGGATGGGATAACAGGTTGGGCTGTGGTGATATGTGGGTCAGAGGAGGAAGGGATATGGGCTGGGATTTGAGAAAAGGGTGTTTGGGCCAGTGAGGTAGAGGAGGGTGTGTGGGCCGGTGGGGGAGAAAGGGGGTGGGTCGGTGATGTATGGGCTGAGGGGGGGTTGGTGGGAGTGGGCCGAGGGGAGGCATGGGCCGAGGACTGGTGGGCTTGTGAGGGTGGGTCAGTAGGAAAAGAAACATGGGGCCAAAGCTGAGTAGGAAGGGGGTCGGTCAGAAGGGTATAGGATGTGGTGGGTAGAGGGTCGGTTAGAAGGGTAGCGAACGGGAAGACCGATTCGTCGAAAAGGACGTGTCGGGAAATGGTAATGGTTCGTGACTGAATGTTATAGCATTTATAGCCACGGTGTGAGGTGGGGTATCCAATGAATACACAAGGATAGGAGCGGTGTTGGAGTTTATGTGTAGTGGTAGATGGTTTAAGCGGGTAGCATAAACACTCAAATATGCGAAGATGGTCGTATGTGGGTGTTTGGTGATATAATAGGCGGGTAGGTGTTTGAAAGTTGCGTGTTTTGGAAGGAGTTATGTTGGTTAGGTAAGTGGATGTATCAAGGGCATGGTGCCAAAAATTTATGGGGAGAGAAGATTGTGCAAGGAGGGTGCGGATGATATTGTTAATGGAGCGGATTTTTCGTTCCGCCTTCCCATTTTGGGAGGAGGTATAAGGACAAGAGAGGCGGAAAAGAATGACATGTTTATCAAAAAATTGTTTGAATGACATATTAACATATTCTGTTCCATTGTCACATTGAAAGGTTTTGATTGTTCGTTGAAATTGGGTGTGGACAAGTTTAGTAAAACATTCAAATGTGGCAAAGACTTGTGATTTGTTAGAGAGGGGGAAGGTCCATAAGAAGTTCGTGTAGTCGTCTAAAAATAGAACGTAATAACGGTGACCTCCCGAGCTTAAAACTGGAGAGGTCCAAACATCACTATGCACAATATCAAAGGGTTGTAATGTGGTATTTGTAGATGAATAAAACGGGAGCTTAGTGCTCTTGCCAAACACACAAGGTTCACAAACATGTTTATTAAAATTCTTAAAAACAATGGAATTTGAGTTTTTCAAAGACTGAAGTAGGGCGGGGCCGGGGTGACCGAGCCGTTGATGCCAGAGATTGGAGGACTGAGCAGCAGTGGTGGAGGTAGAGAAACAATGAAAGTCCTTGGAGAAGGTGTAGAGATCACCGCTGCTGTCGCACCGGATTATAGGTGTCCGGGTCTTGTAGTCCTTCACAAGAAAACCAAACGGGTCAAATTCAACCGATACATAATTATCTTTAGTGAATTGACGAACAGAAATAAGCTTGCGAATAAGGTGAGGGGCATAAAGTACACGGTTTAGGACAAAGGGCGGGTAGGGTGATGGGAAAGTCTGAGGTCCATGTCCAAGTACCGGGATGGTTTTGCCATCTCCAACAATAATATTTTCATTCATGCCATTATTAAAAATAGTACTGAAATTACCTGAATTGGGATCCATACTGATGGTGGCTCCCGTGTCCATAACACCATGCTGATACTCGGGTGGGTGTAGAGACATAGTATAAAGAGCTTGCTGAATATCAGTTGGTGAGTAAGTTGCCTGATGTCCCTGATGTGGTCGTGGTCCGAGAATTCCCTGGCCTGAGTTGTGGGAAGAAGGTGTTGCAGTGGTTGGATAGGGGCACGGAGGGGGAGCAGACCATTGGAGCCACGGAGGCGGCGTAGTGGTGGTCCAGGTGTAGGTGGTTGGAGAGTTCCAGGAGCCGTAAGATTGGCCGCGACCTCGAGACCCGGAAGACCTGCCACGACCACGACCCCGAGATCGGCCGTGGCCGTGTGACACAGCCTGACTAGGTTCCTGTTGAGTTGTCGGCGGTGAGAACTGAGACGACGGCTGAGCAGGCGGCGTCGGTTTGCTGTTGGCGGCGGTGAGAGCATGATTGGCAACAGTTGCAGCATATAACGCTTTTTTGGCCTTTTGACTTTCAATCAGACACAGTTGGGAACGTGCCTCATAGAAGGTTGGCGTGGGATCTTTTTGCTGCAAGATAGTTGATATGCCTTCGTACTGATCTGTGAGACCAGCAAGAAGGTGTAACACAAGTCGTTTGTTATCCAAAGGTGCACCGACATTAGCCAGTTGATCAGCAAGAGACTTGATAGCTTGGCAGTATGCAGACATGTTGGGGAAGCTGTCTAGACGAGTAGTCGTGAATCGCTGCATTAGATGAATCGCCCTGGCGTTCTTATTGTCTTGAAAAAGTCCTTCCAACGTTGACCAGGCATCGTAGGCGGTGTTTCCAGGGCGGATGATGGTGTTGAGTAGATCATTAGAGATGGTACTATATATCCATTGTAAAACAATGGCATCAAGTCGGTCCCACTCTTCATCGATAGGGAGTTTTTCCGAGGAGGAGGAGGCAGCGGGTTTAGGTTTGAGATGATCAATGACCCTAAAGGCTCGACACTGGATACGGAAGAGTTCCGACCAGGAGGAGTATTGTCCAGTCTCCATATCAAGAAGGATGGGTATCAGATTCTTTATGTTTGTGACGGTGGAAGCAGGGTGTATTTTGGGATCAGACTTTGTGGGAGAAGCGGGTGTGGCGGGAGGGGTGGAGTCGCCCATGATTTGGGTGTGAAGACAGAAGATGAACGAGAAGGAGGGGGAGGCACAGTGGCTGAGAAGACAGCCGGCGGCGAAGTGTGGTGGGAGAAGGGGTTAGGGTAAAACTCTTGATACCATGTAAGACGTATTTTGTTATCAAGGTTGCCTCATTCATTCTCATTCATTGGTATAAATAATACAAGCTTATTTTTTATAATTTTATATACGTTTCGATAAAAGTTTGTTCAAAATCTAAAGAGTTAATTATAGGGTTATTGGATTTTAATAATCCTAAGTTTCACCTGTTGGCCGATAATAATCCCAACTTTAAAAATTTCCTCCAATAATCCCAACTTGTAAAAGTTTGGCCGTTATTGATCCTTTTTAAACATATAAGAATTTCGTCTCCTCAATAGATTCAATTACACCTAGACACTTCTTAATTGATTTAAGTACACCTATGTTAGAAAATGATCAGTGGCGGCCAAACTTTTACAAGTTGGGATTATTGGAGGGAATTTTTAAAGTTGGGATTATTATCGGCCAATAGGTGAAACTTAGGATTATTAAAATCCAATATCCCGATGGCGTCTGCAAAACTTCAATAGCGAGTGTCGGTATATGTTTTAATGGTTTTCAGTTTCGTTGAAAACGTAGTTGTATTCGCAATGGAGTATCTTTTTTTATCTTGTAAGCTATAGCGAGTGTCGGTACTATGCTGGTACAGTGGTACCGTGATTAACTAAACTGATACCGCGCCAACAAGGTCGGTACTACGTCGATTCCGACGGAACATTGCAACCAATACCATTTCAATCGATGCAAACACCTGTTTGATATTCTTTTGACCATATCATGATGTTATTTTTTGGTTTTATCATTAGATTGTTATATTAAGTGTCGATATCATATCATTCCAATAACCCGATATGATACCATAATAAATCGAAACGATACTAATCAAATTCCCGCACCTAACACCCTTAGGTAGTTGACCTTGTTACGTAGGAATTTATGGTGGACACGCAATGCTTAACGCGTTGGTATAATTGTTTGATTTGCTTTTGATTGATAGTCAGAGATTGTAGCATTTGTATCAAATATGATATAACTTTTCTTGCAATAATAAGTTAATATGTACTGCTGTCAATCATTGGCGTCTCTTAGAACTCATGTACCTTGTTCTTGTTCAGTGGCGGAGAGAGGGATACGATGACCATCGGCGACCAGAGGAAAGAGGGAGAAGGTACGAAGACTATAGGCGGCATCAGGAGAGACCTGAGGAACGATGGAAGGTAGCAAAATACAAAGGAAGACGGCTCATCGATGGCGAGAAGAAGCCCAGCAGACCTCCGAGCAAGGAAACTACTTTCTTTATCGGGAACCTTCCAGATAACTGCTCCAGCTATCTCCTCTGGGAGATCTTTGGTGTCTTTGGACGGATGTCTGATGCCTATGTTCCCCGGAAAAGGGATAAGTTGGGTAATACTTTTGGTTTTATAAGATTCGAAGGAGTGACCGATGCTGAAGGCTTGGCTGCTGATCTCTGCTCTGTAAAGATAGACCACAGGAAGATATTTGCCAGCCCAGCCAAGTTTGTAAAAGTTGTGGACCAGCAGGCTCATGTACACCAGCCAGTAAGGCCCGTCCAACAAAAACGATGGGTTAACAAAGCGGAAAATAACCGGGTCAGACCAGAGGATGGTGGGGCTAGAACGTTTGAACTTACTAAGCAGGTTGAAGGTGTTAAAACCTTTGCAGACGTAATCACGGGCATCAGGCATGCTAAGTTACCGGAAAAAACTATGGAGATTCGTTTAGTGGAAAGCGAGGCGTCGAAGAGGTGGAGATACTCATCCCTGGTAGCGGAACTAAGAAACCCGTACATTTTGAAGGATCATCGTTCTCTTCTGGAGGAAGATGGTTTTAAGGGCTTTTTCACTCGCTATATTGGGGGCCTAAGATTACTTTTAACGTTTCACACTCAAGAAGAGGCGACTGAATTTCTGGAACGAAAACAAGAGAAGTGGAGCACATGGTTCTTGAACCTGCATGTATGGGATGGGCGATGCCTACCATTCCAAAGACTATCCAGAATCTCCATCACGGGGGTTCCGCTACAGTTTTGGGGTCCTTCGGTTTTTGATCGGATTGGTAATATGTTAGGGAAGGTGGTCCTACCTTCCAAAGCTTGTGAGGACGATCAAGATCTTTCAGTGAGCACGGTGGGTATTCTGACTAGTGAGGTTGGACGAATCAATAGAAAATTGAAGTTCGTATGGGATGATCAGTTATTTGAGGTCTGGATCGCTGAAGATGTTGATTTTGGTTTTTCTATGGCTCCGGTTTCGGCCGGCCATCGGAGGAATTCAAATTCCACGGGGGAAAACGAACAGTCTGGCCATTACAACGGTAAGGTGGCAGTTGAAGGGACAGCCTCGGGGTAAGTAGAAACGATTAAATGTCTTTCGGTTGGGCAAGCGTGTCAGAAGACTTTGGGTGAAAAGACTCCTAGGAATTCTGCAACAAAAGGGAGTACTATTCATAACTTGGGGTCCACAACTGCTTCTGATGTTGAGGAGAGAGACATCATGGGCCCAATCGATACTCCCCCACCCCCACCAAGAAAGGAGCCCAACAACTTATTTGAGTGTGATATGGGCCTAGCTGGCCTTTTTTATGAAACAGAGGTGGTGGCAGAAACGCCTCCAGCAGAGCCCAATCATGCTGAACCCAAGGATGCTGAGCCCAACGCAGTTTTAAACAATGGTCAGTCATCCCCTGACCCTTTCAACCTGCGTGAACTGATAGAAGATGTGGCTAAGCAACACAGATTTAACCTTGACCTTAATAACCCTCCTTCATCCCCACCAACTATTTCCTGTCCTATCTCTCCACCGGCTCCTAAAAAGGGTGGTGGCCGCAAGGCTAAGTTCAAGTTCCCTTCCATGAGAATCAAGGATACCCTCTGGGGAGGAATAACTGGTGAGTACCCTAGGCATAAGGGTAAATCGGGTGGTGAGGGTGGCCCTGATGGATCTGCGAGAACTCGATCGGAAGAGGGAGACGGTGATGTTGAAAAAGAAGTGGGTCTGACTGTAGCTGTGGGTGAGGAACTGGGGTTCAGAGTATCAGCTTGCACAGATGCTATTAGAGAGCAGGTTGAACAGATCATGGGTGTGCAGGTGTCAAATGTGTTGCAATGAATTATCTTTCGGCGAACATTCGGGGGGCAGGAGATTCCAAAAAAGCGGAACACATACGGAGTCTGAAAAGAAGTAACAACCTGAGCTTCATTGGCATACAGGAAACCCAAATGTCAGACTCATCTAATATTCAGGTTAGTAGTTTCTGGGATAACACTCCTTTTGACTTTGATTCGGTTGATGCAAGTGGTAGATCAGGGGGCTTGATGAATATTTGGGACCCAAGGATTTTTTCAAAAAAATTATCGGCAAAAAATAGATTTTATATAGCCACTGTTGGTAATCTAAAGGATGTGGTGGGGGATGTTATTGTCGTAAATGTCTATGCGCCACAAGATAAAGGTCTCAAAAGACAATTTTGGGCTGAACTACGATCTTTATTGGATTCCTACTCGGGTTCTTGGATCTTTCTGGGGGATTTCAATTGCGTTCGTACCCCTACTGAAAGAAGGAACTCCCAGTTCTGCCCGGAAACTGCTGCGGATTTCAATGGGTTCATTAATGATGCGGGATTATCCGAATACTCTTTAATAGGGTGCTCGTTCACTTTCATGTCAAATGATGGGAAAAAACTCAGTTACATTGACAGGGTTTTGGTGTGCAGCTCATTCCTCTCTTTATGGCCTTCGGCTAAATTTATAGGGCTCTCAAGATACAGGTCAGACCATAGGCCTTTGCTCTTGCTTTGCTCAGATGTGAACTTTGGTGCTCCACCGTTCAGATTTTTCAATTCATGGCTTAAGGAAGACGGTCTGGATATGGTAGTTCGAAACGCCTACAAAAATGTGGAAACTATTTATCCTCCGGATAAAATGATGGCGGCACGGCTAAAAGCCATCAAAGCCGCCATTAAACCGTGGTGTGTAGAGGTAAAAGCCAGAAATACTGGTATGATCCAGAATCTAAAACATAAGGTGGAATATCTCGATCTCAAAGCAGAAACGTTGGATTTATCCGAGTTTGAGGTATGTGAAAGAGAATCTTGGTTAAGGGCCATAAATGATTTGGAGGAAACAATCCTGGAAGATATAAAACAAAGAGCAAAGGTCAAATGGATACAAGATGGTGATGAAAATACGTCTTTTTTCCACGGAATGGTAAAAAGTCACCTAAAACATAATCGTATAAATGGCCTCATTTTCGACGACGTGTGGGTCTCACAACCGGATGCACTTAAAGAGGGTATAAAAGACTACTTCCAATCGGTTTTCAGGGAGGAATCAAAGTCAAGGCCAAAGTTCCTTAATAGCGGTTTCAAAAGACTCACTTTGTCACAATCGGCCTCACTAGTCAAGCGATTTTCCAAAGAAGAAATAAAGGAGGCGGTATGGAGTTGTGGAAATGAAAAGGCACCCGGTCCCGATGGCTTCACTTTTAAATTCCTAAAGTCATTCTGGGACATTTGTGAGGCAGATTTTTACGTTGTGCTGGATCATTTCTATGTACATGGAACCTTGAGCCGTGGGTGTAACTCAAGTTTTATAACCCTTGTACCAAAAATCGCAAATCCACAAAACATCAATAATTTTCGTCCGATAAACCTAATTGGGTGCATCTCGAAAATTATATCAAAAATTCTTGCAACTAGATTGAAGAATGTGATTGGATCGGTTGTGAGCGACACCCAAACCGCGTATCTCGAGGGTAGGAGTATACTCGAGGGACCCCTTATGGTCAACGAGATTGCCTCATGGACCAAGAAAACGAAACGAAAGGCGATGCTATTCAAAGTAGATTTCGAAAAGGCCTTCGACTCACTCAATTGGGACTTCTTGGACTCGATTTTAGAACAAATGGCTTTCCCGTGTTTATGGAGAAAATGGATCACAGGCATATTGGCTTCGGCTAGATTGTCCGTTTTGGTCAACGGGTCACCTACCTTGGAGTTCGATATTCAAAGAGGGGTGCGGCAAGGTGACCCGCTGTCCCCGTTGCTTTTTATCATAGCGATGGAAGCCCTTCATGTGGCGACGGAAAGTGCTAAAGATATGGGGATCTTGAAAGGTATAAAAACACCTAACTCGGGGCCGACCTTATCACACTTGTTATACGCGGATGATGTACTATTTATGGGAGAATGGTCTGAATCCAATTTTCATAATCTGGCACGCATTCTCAGATGCTTCTATTTGTCATCCGGTTTAAAGGTAAACTTCTCGAAGAGCCAATTATTTGGTATGGGTGTCGACAACGGGGAGGTCACTCGTATGGCATCAATACTTGATTGCAAAACGGGAGTCTTCTCTTTCGTATATCTCGGCCTTCCAGTAGGCGCTAACATGGGCCTAGTAAAAAATTGGCGACCCGTGGTGGAACGATTTGAAAGCAAACTCTCAGTTTGGAAAGCAAAAACGCTATCTTTTGGAGGTAGGTTAATCCTAATCAAGGCGGTCCTAGGGAATCTACCGACATACTATTTCTCACTTTTCAATGCCCCGATGGAAGTAGTCAAACGCTTGGAAAAAATTAGACGAAGGTTTCTTTGGGGGGGGGGGGGGGCATTGAGAACAAGAAAATTTGTTGGGCTCCATGGTACAAGGTGGTTGCGCCGTTGGAACAAGGGGGCTTAGGTATCGGTAGCCTTCAGTCAACGAACAAGGCACTCATGGTCAAATGGAGCGTCAGGTTCAAGAATGAACCTTTACAGCTTTGGGCACGGGTAATTTCAGCCATTCATCGAGGGGCACGTCTATACTCATCAATACCGGTAAAGAGTTCTATAGGTGGGGTCTGGAAAAGTATAGTCAACGTAGGTCGGGCCACGAGGATCCAACCGATCAACGTCATTTCCAGGTTGAATGTAAAACTGGGCAGGGGAGACAAGTCATTATTCTGGCTGGACAGGTGGGCAGGATGTTTTACCTTACGGGAACGCTTTCCAAACCTGTTCAGCTTACAGGACAACAAATACTGTGCAGTTGATCAAAAATATGCCTCACAATCGGGAATTATTTCATGGGACTGGGGTACAGCTGATGAGCTGCAAAACTCAGCTGCGGCTACTGAATGGGTCGAGTATGTGAGACTGTTGAACGACCAAAGAATGGGACAGGGGTCAGATGTTTGGCTGTGGTCTTCAGGCGATCAACTTATAGGGTTTCAGGTGTGTGAATTGAGGCGAGAACTTGATGCCATTACGACTATTCCGGAAACTAAAAACTTACTGTGGGTAAACTGGATTCCAAGGAAAGTGAATTGCTTTCTGTGGAGAATCGTGTTGGATAGAATTCCCACCAAAGAGGCATTAATCAAGAGGAGAGTACCTTTGCCGTCGGATGTATGTGTGATGTGTAACCGGGGGTCAGAATCTGCAGATCATCTATTGATCTCATGTGATTTCGCTCAGCTGATTTGGTCTGCGGTTTCGTCTTGGATAAAGGTTCCTCTTCCGAGGTACCTTGTAAGCGTCGTAGGGTTGTTGGAATTTATTGGCAATCTGCGACTGGAATGCAATAAAAGGAAGGCAGTCTACTCCATTGCGGCAGCAGCCTGCTGGTCGATCTGGTTAGCTAGAAATGCGGCTATATTCAACAACAGGGTGCAGCAAATATCCAGGACTGTGGGGGACATAAAGGCACTATCATTCATGTGGATTAACTCAAAGGTGGCTGCTATAGACTTGGAATGGGAACAGTGGAGGGGTTTCAGTAAGTCTTGGTAGGCATGTCTCATTTTCTTGCATTCTGTCATTTTTCCTATGTACTGTATGAACATCTTTGAGCATCTTGCTTAAATTTGTCCTTGTTTCTCTTATAAAAATTGCCGCCATTTCAAAAAAAAAAATATAAAAAAAATCATTTGGATAAAGAAACTAAATTATTATGGTATGAAAGTCGCCTTTTGCATTTCCTTTAAATTTAATATTTAAAAGTTGGTAGGGAATTAAGATATGATGTTAACACGTCCTATGTAATATTTAAAAGTTGGTAGGGAATTAAGATATGATGTTAACACGTCCTATGTATTATTATTTTAGCAAAAACCATCGAAGTCTCATATATATATATATATATATATGTAGACATCATCTTCGTATTTTAAGACAACTTAACAATGACAGATAATTTAACCTTACATATAAGTTTGATTTGGTACGAGATATAAACCCGAAAACAACTCAAGTTACTGGGTTAATTTTAGGTTTCTAACATTGCCAGTCGAATGATTATATATATGCCGGGTTAGTAGCTTATTTATTTGAAAATTTTAAACCATTAGAAAATTATGTAAGATTAAATATATTATTATGTTGTATTTAATCTAGTAGCCATTATAATCATTTACATTATATAAATAAAAATATATAACAACCTATTAAATAATTAGTTGGTAATTGTTGATGGACCATATTACCCTTATTAACTAATTGAGTTTCCTCTTGGGTACATATATAATGAGACTAATGTAGAGGTTAAAAGGTTAGACTTCGTGATTAACTCAATAACATCAATCGCCTCTCTCTCCCAACCGAATACCCTTTTCGGTTCTTCATCACCATCATTAGTTTGCACCCTAGGGAGGAACCAGATTATCCTGACAAGCATGTCGAACTCGATGGCTGCATCTCTTACTGGATTCTCTGCTGGACTGTTTGCTGTTACAGGTATGTTATTCATGTTTTCCATTATGTTTAAATAGAACTGATCAACAAATTATATTAATCTTTTAATAGTATATTTTGAAATTGTTTCGCACCCTAAACCCTACTAGTTAATTGGCCGGTAAAATACATGGCAATACATAGATGTAAGTTTTAGTGTCTTTAGAGCACACGGGGTGGTCCGTTATACCACCCCGATCACTCGTTAATCCATCACGGAACGCCGCCGCCGCCTATACTTTAACGCGTTATATTTGTAACGCGTGGAATTGTTAACGCGTTGAAAACTTGAAAAAGTTCGAACGTTGTTGTTTTTGACATGCAAACTTACTTCTATTTTATTATTAAAACAGTATATGGCCGACAATTTTTAAAGTATTCTATTTTCTAATTGGACCAATTCTTGTGATGTGAGTCTGGCAATCTTTTAAATCACATGCAAACATCATGAATTAACTTTTATCCAAATGGAATTTAAAATAAAAAATTAAAAAAAATTAGTGAGTGATGGAATTATATCACTAGTGATACCACCCCCCTACATTTCTATCACTAGTGATAAAATATTGGGTGATGACATGACATGATTTGATTGGATAGTGGGAGTGATAGAAATCTATCACTAGTGACCACCCCTCCTCCCCTAATCATGTCCTTCCTTACAAAACGATTTATGTTGGAATGTACAGTTTATAATTTAATGATTTTGGTGAGGAAATAATTAGGTTTCTAGAGTTTAACGAGTATAGATAGGTATTTAATGGATTAAACCGTTAAAGCCTCAACGTCTAGAAACAGCAATATTAATTCTTTGTAGTGTACGTATGCTTGCATGTACAACATATAAACTGTTAATATTGGGAGAAAGTCAAATTTTGGCTAGTTGTATATATACTGTCGTCTGGTCCAAAATTGACTACAACGCTAGGGACAGGAAGTTTCCCACTTAATTTTTTCATTAAATCCAATAACATATATTAGTATTATGGTTTTTTTTTTATTTTTTTTATTTTTGTTTTTGCATTAGGGTGTTTATTTTATAAATATATGAATATGAGATCTGAACTTAACATGTTGATTCACGAAAATGACTAAAAATAGGTGTACTATCTGATTTTGTACTAACTAGGGCTGTAAACGAACCGAACGAACACGAACAAGGCCTTGTTCGTGTTCGTTCGTTAAGGAAATAAATGCGTTCACGAACGGTTCATGAACACTTACCGAACGAGATTTTATGTTCGTGTTCGTTCATTAAGGAAATGAGCGTGTTCGCGAACGGTTCACGAACACAAATAAATTTGACGAACGCGACGAATGATAAAGATAGATGGCCCAGAGAGTAGCACTTGAACTTGAATCCTTTATTGTGGAACGGATGTCGATTGTATTCGTGGATGTAAATAATGAGAAATGAAGGGAAATTATGCATAAACAAGGTAAAAGTGGGTTTCCTAGTTTAATTGTTAGGGAAATAAAATAAATAAAAGTTTTATAATATAAAAAGTACAAATAAAATGTAAGAAAGCACAAAGATCTTCAATTAAAACACAAACACACAAACATAAACGAACACAAATCAACGAATGTTCACGAACACGTTCACGAACACCTTACCGAACATTCACGAACACAATCGAACGAACGAGACCTCTGTTCATGTTCGTTCATTTAACTAGTCGAACGAAATTTCTTGTTCATGTTCGTTCATTTATTAAACGAACGAACATAAACGAACTTCCCGCCGAACGGTTCACGAACTGTTCGCTGAACGTTCGGTTCGTTTACAGCCCTAGTACTAACCATGTCTTAACATGTTTGTACGTGTTTTTTTATGTGTACATGAGTATATGTCACTACAACAGTCGGGGACGAAAGGTGTCTTCTCCACAGGCGTCATATGGTGTTGCTATAGCCTATCACGACAACGGTTCATTGCAAACAATGTCGTCGCAAACGGTTTTCACGAATCTCGCGTTACATACTGCAGGCCGTCTTAACAAGGTCAGAAAACCTAAAATTTTGGTCTAGCTTGTCACAACGACAGGTTGTTGCCACTCTATCTATGCCAAATTGCCAACAACTTGTAGTCACTATAAGGCTCGTCGCAATAACCTCCGATTCGTGTATTGTGTGTATCTATGTTCTTACATATATTATTAGAGTTAAGTACAATTTGCCTCCCTGTGGTTTGGGGTAGATTTCACTTTGCCTCCCTATGGTTTTGGGCAAATTTCACTTTGCCTCCCTTTGACAAAAACTTTTGGCTTTGCCTTCACGTGTTTTCCATGGATTTGCCTCCCTGCCGTCAACGACCACTAGAACTTGGATGAAAAGACCAAGCTACCATTGTCTTCTTGCAATATGTGCCCCTGTGGTTTCTTTGTTATTACAATCGGCCACCACCCACCATCATCATCATAACCACCACCACCGTCATCGCCAAATGTTTTCATCACCTCCATTAACAACAACCATCCCTAACAACCGTTACATTATCAAACAAACTTTGTGTGTACGGCGGCTGGAGAGGGTCTCCACCATTGTCAACCACCATCTTCTGATAAAAAAAATAGATACATGTAACCAGCAAATAAAACTAAGCAACATGGCCTCACTTTTTCGTAACAGATTCAATCACCTCTCGAACAAATCAAATCACGTCAAAGCATAAACAACTTAATCAAACAACTATCTTCCTTGATAATTTCTGCCTAATCTACTAACATTTATAGATCAAAAAGCAATTGTAATCTAGCAATGTTTTTAACTTATCTGATAACATCTATAACAAACACTACATACCCAAATCACCAGCTATTAACCAAAATCAGATCCATAAACACGGGTGGCAAAACCAAAGGTTTTTGAAATAGGAAGACAAAGTGAAATCTGCCCCAAACGACAAGGAGGCAAATTGTACTTAACTCGTATTATTATTTGTAGCCAGAAAGTGAATGAAGGATCACGGTTTACATGCTTGTGTCGTTGATGAGAGTTTCACAAAAAGTTACAACTTACAATTACATGATGTCTGATATTTAAGTATGTGCACAGTGCGGCAGTGCACGAACGGGGTTAACAATATGGGCACAAATTACTCAAGACCACTAAACAATGTATGTGCATCAAACCTAACATGAATCCAATATAAGTTGGGCTAATCGATGACATAAAACGTTTTTATTTTTTAGAGTAAATTACGATTTTGGCCCATGTGGTCATATCACTTTTACCCTTTTAGCCTAAAAAAGAATCTTTTAACATCTGAGCTCCCAACGTCTTTTTTTCTAACCCTTTTGGTCCCTAACACTAACCCCATCCATTTACTTTTAGGGGTCAAAGGGTTAGAAAAAAGACGTTAGAGGCCAAAAAGGTTAGAAAAAAAGATGTTGGGGGCTCAGATGTTAAAAAATTCTTTTTTGGGCTAAAAGGGTAAAAGTGATATAACCACAGGGGCCAAAATCGTAATTTACTCTATGTTTTTATTTTTTTTAACGGTGGCATATTCGGCTTAGTGGCATGCCTCTTCATAGACCATATATATATATCATACCTAAGACACAAATACAACCGTTCATTGTTAGTTTGACGATCGAGGATGACACCAAACCGTTTCAGAAGGAATAATCCCGAAGAATTTGAGTTTGGTGGAATAAATTCTGACACATATTCTATTTCTTTTATATGATAGTTTAAATATTACACCCACCGAAGAATTTGAGTTTGATGGAATAAATTCTGGCACATATTCTATTTCTTTTATATAATAGTTTAAATGTTACACCCAACAAATCGAAAATACTGCTATTAGCATTTGTAAACGAACCTTCAACCATGACTAAATTGTTTGTCAACAGCCAACACTCCAAAAATTGCTATCAAAAAAATAAATAAAAAGAAAAAGAAAAATCCTAATTGCATCTATGACAGGGTTATTCTCAAATACCCGTTTCAATTCATGATGTTTAAGTGTTAGACAATATTTGTCATGATTAAAAGTTGGTTAGACCCCTTGTCTTAGTCATCTTTACTTAGGTGAATTGGTCCGAGGACATGGTGCTCGAAACCGGTTTTAACGATAGTTGGAGAATTTAGTCAGAAACAGTCGTGATATAGTTGGAGAATTTAGTCAGAAACAGTCGTGATATATTCTAAGAAATCATTGCAACTGGCAACCGGTTTTAACGATCTGTGTTGATTTTGATTTGCCCGACTCTTACAACTCTTTGAAGATTGAAAATTAGCAATATTATTTTATTTTTTTATTTTTTAAAACCATATATTTTCTTTACCGTTTTTAATTTTTTTTTCTTTTTTAGAACATATATTAATTTATCAAATAATTTGATACTTCTTTAATAATTTACGTTTATAACTTTTTTCTAAAAAAATACGTACTTAGTTGTGTTTGATTTTTCTCTCGATAATCCGTTATAAGTTTTGTTAAAAACGAAGTTGTACTCAAAATAAAGTATTTATTTGATATCATAAAACGCTACAATGATAAACTAAACCATTCTAATGGTTTGGCTTTCTAAACAACATGATTTATTTTCAAATCACGTTTGTTTTACATTATCATTTGCTCGATGTTGCCGCAACGCGCGACGTAAAAAGAAACTAGTATTAGAGTAAAATGCAGAAAACATCCTTTAAATTTATCAAAAATTGCGGGTTCCAGCCTTTATTTTCAAAACTTTCCGAAAACATCTTTTACATTTATTTTTGTTACAGATTTAATCCTTTATCAATAACTGGGTTTGTTTTGATAGTTAAATCCCCTCACATGCCAGACATCTGAGGGTACATTTGCCAATTCATCTTCAATTCTTCTAAAACCAATAACAACCATTCCATCCACGATCCTTTTAACATATTTCTTCATCTCCTTCGATTGAACCCTTGAACCCTGACATCCTCTTCAAATTCATCATCAAACTGGAATAAAAGGACTATTTTAGGGTATATAACTTGAAGCAATCGATTCGTTCGTCCGGATTTTGGTCGCTGAACGACATGCGTCTTGAATGAGGAACACAAAGCCATTCGTAAGAATTCTTGAAGTCTATCAAAACAACTTAATTCTTAGTATCTTTAAATCGTCTTTTGATTTTATTGAAACCCCTTTATTTATACTAGGTTAATCCTTCTGTTCGATTGTTCACTTGAACACGTGAAGTGGATTCTACCCAATTTCACACACATGTAAGTTTCTTACTCATATAGTTTTAATTTACTTAATTCGCTGTAAAATTGATTATATATAAACAACACTTGAAGGTTGTAGCTTGAGGTTTATTGGGCCTTCCTGTTGGCTTTTTAAATGACTGTTGTTGGTTTTATAAGAAGGATTTTTGAATCTCCGAACCTCCAATCAAAGACCTTGCAATTTGATGATTAATTTGATATTGAATTTGAAAAGGATTCTAGGGTTTTTAAAATCGAAGGAGATGAAGAAATATGCTAAGGATCGTGGGTTGAATGGTTGTTGTTGGTTTCATAAGAACAAAAAATGAATTGACAAATGTGCCCTCACATGTTTGGCATGTGAGAAGATTTAACTGTTAAAACAAAGCTAGTTAGTGATAAAGGATTGAATGTGTAACAAAAATAAACATAAAGGATGGTTTCAGCGAGTTTTAAAGATAAAGGCTGGAACCTGCAATTTTTGGTAAACTTAAAGGACGTTTTCTGCATTTTACTCTTATTATTATTAAAATTAATAGTACACTAGTATTAAGCACCCCCGCGTTGCGGCGGGGGCGAGCACTAATGTCACACTACTGTCAACGACCATCGACACTGAAGTTGCGGCTTGTTAATGCGAAGAAATTAAACCGAAACGTAAAACATAGAATAAAATAACTAAGTTGATCTAGGACTTGTGCGTTACGATGAACCCGCGTCTATTTTTTTCCCGTTTGACAGGTTCATCGTAATGTATATATAATATATATCATTACCACTATACAAGCCATAATGTATACATTACAACAACCATTGCATCAATATGTTGCAAATTATATTTATACAAGATTTTGGCTAAAATAATTAGATTATTATAAATAATAATAATTTGCAAATAAAACAACACAATTTTGAATGGATCAAATCAATTGAATATGGTAAGATAATGAAACCATTATTTGATTAGGGTACAACCACTTAAGCACAATTTATAACCATACATGCATATAAAACAAATTGAATTTGGTAAGGTAATGAAACTATTATTTGATTAAGGTACAACTACTTAAGCACAAATTACAACCAAATATGCATACAAATGTTCCAAAATAATAGTATATAAATTTGTTATTAAAGAATGATTATATAGGATGACGTTAAATCTATAATTACATCTATATAAAAAGTGTATCGAACAATATGCCTTAACATACGTTGCGTACGCAATGACAAAATCGCACGTTATGTTACAAAAAAATGAAAAGCGCGTGTTTAAAAAAAAACTAAAAATCGTTTGTACATAAAAAGGGAAATCGCATGTTCCAAAAAAACTCAAAATCACATGTACATAAAAAAAAGTGAAATCGCATATAAAAAAAATAAAAGTCACATGTTATAAACCAAATTTCGCATGTTGATACTGAATCTCGTATGCAGCGTATGTTAATGCATTTTGTACAATAACCCACCTCTACATCTATAATTACAGTTATAGATAATACCGAAAATTAATTTAGAGATAATATAGGTTTGAATTTCAGTATGAAGTTATATTTACTACCATAAAAACGATACTGAACTAGTGGACTTCCCCCGCGCGTTGCGGTGGGAAGCCACTCAGTATCGGTTTGATTGAATAAGGCATCGATGCCATAATCGGCACTTTTTATTGCAACTGTAAGATAAACCCTAAAAATATTGTCATGATATGCCTAAAAGAATATTGATACATAGTTTATATGGATTAAATACTAAAAAAATGAATATCAAAAGTACAAATATCGATACCGATGTTCGGTTGAAATCGATGTGGCACCAATGTTGATGTTATCGATTCGGTTTGTCACCGTAAAGAACAAAAAAACAAACAATTATAATTGACTCGTTCAATTTTGAACAAAGATTTTATCGAAACGCAGATAAAAATTATAATCATGCCGTAACACTATATTCCGAGTTTAATAAATCATTAAACTATATTATTAGAATAAACGAAAAATGGTAAACGACGTTAATTTATAAAATATTGTATTGAACATTATAGAATATAAACAATATATGTTTAAAATGATTTATAATATTACAATATTAAAAATAAAAAATATATATATAATAATATATAAATGTTAGGTTACTATTCATGACCATTTTTGTTTAATATATATAGGTTTTTTCTGTCGCGCGTTGCGGCGAAACGGAGCAAATGATAATATAAAACAAAAGTTATTTGAAAATGTAACATGTTGTTTAGACAATCAAACTGTTAGAATCGGTTCAGTTTATCATCGTTTCATTTTACGATACCAAATAAATACTTTATTTTTTAATATAAATTCGTTTTTAATAAAACTTATACTAATCGAGGGTAAAAATTAAGCAGAACTACGTACTTAAGTTCTTAGAAAAAAATTAACGAACAAAAATTATTAAAGAAATATCAAATTAATTGATAAAGTAAAGATGATTTAAAAAAAGAATTATTAAAAACAAAATAAATGATAAAGGAAATATGGTTTGAGAAAAGGAAAAAAAGAAAATACGTTAAAAGCTAAAAGTAAATAGAAAAAAATTAAAACATGTTAAAAGTACAAAATAAATGATAAAGGGAATATGGTTTTAGAAAAGGAAAAAAAATCAGTTAAAAGCTAAAAATAAATAGAAAAAAATTAAAACATGTTAAAAGTAAATATTAAAAACTATATGTATATAAAATAAGAAACTATTAAAAAACTATATATTATTTTAAATTTGAAATTACTATTCATGGACCTTCGAAAACTATATATATAAAATAGAGTTAATTGCCATTTTAGTCCAGGAGGTTTTTCCAAATTTGCCATTTTAGTCCAAGTAGTTTTTTTTTTTTCGCCTCTGGGTCCCTTATTTTTCCTTTTTGTTGCCATTTTGATCACATACCCTAACTCCATCCAAAAATCCCATTTTAAACCAGTGGTATTTTGTGGATTTTCATTTTAAATCTTTTCAATTGCCATTTTGATCCAATTATAAAAAATCAAAAAAATTCTAAAAATTCTAAAAAATAAAAAAAAATCATAAAAAATATAAAAGTCAAAAAAATTCTAAAAACCCAAAAAAATTCTAAAAAATCAAAAATATCATAAAAATTCTAAAAAATAAAAAAAAATCTAAAAATTCAAAAAAAAAATCTAAAAATTCAAAAAAAAAATCTAAAAAATAAAAAAAAAATTCTAAAAACTCAAACAAACATATTTTAAAGTTTCAAATTCAAAAAATGATGATATATTCCTCTTTCAGACAAATATATTTTCAAGTTTTATCTATTTTGTTGAGTGAATGAGTGGTTATGATGAGATAGAACCATTTATGTAACACCCTTGTTATTATTTTAAAGGTTTTCGTATAAATTACGAAAATAAACATGTAATTGTACATACGTGATGTTCAATAATACGGGATAATTAAAACTTTTACAATTTGAAAATAATACAACTTAATGAATTTGAGTTCGTCGTTTAAAGTTACGACGAAACGTCGTGCGGAAGCTTTTAACTTTATCGTGTTCGGTTCTTCTTCGAGCTTGATCTTCATCCGGACACTCTTGGCAATCACCTATGATCAAAACCAACTTAAAAGTTAGTTTTGATAGTTAAATAACAAGTTTAAACAAGTTATATGGGATTAGAAATCAAGGCATTTGAACAAAATAATTAAATACAAGAAATTATATATTTTGTTTTCAGCCCCTTCACCCGGCCGTGTCAAAAGATCACCCGGCCGTGTCAGCTTAACATATATTTTTCACAGCCCCTTCACCCGGCCGTGTCAAAAGTTCACCCGCCCGTGTCAACTCTGCACGTTTATTTTTCATCAAATTTGCATCCAAACCTATCCAAACTCATTTTAATTGCTTGGGGTTCATTTCTTAACATATCTAAGCTATCATCCATTACCCGGATCCATTATTCATATAGTTTACGCTCCCGTTACCCGGTTTACGTTTTTCTTTATTACACTTAAGCCAACATTTTACCACCTACTTTATTTTGACCCGTTTAGAAGTTTTCATGCATTTAAGCATCAAACTCACATTTCTCTTTGTACACTTCGTATTTCCATTTTTTTAAATAGCCTCTTATATTCCACAACAACTATTTTGTAGTGGATTTAACATAACGGACCGTTATTCTTAATTTTACCCTTTGGATAGTCATTCTACGTAATTGACCCGTTCTTAGGCATTTGACTCTCAAGGTTTATACTTACAACTCTTACATATATCTAAAAGTTGCATAATCATAATACTAGTATCTAAACGACCTCTAAGGGTCATTTGCCCGATTTACAAATCATGGGCATTTTGGTCATTTTTAGTCCCTCATTTACGACGAAGGACTCTTGCTAATTATTTGACCCATGTTTGCATGTTTATCTAGCAACTTAACTATGCGTACCTGGCTCGGGTCATAGCATTGACCCATTTACATACCTCTCGCTTTAGATTTTCTAAATAACTCAACGCAACATATGTTATTTCCTGAATTCACAAAACTCAACAAGTAGTCGTTAGTTATTGATGTCAAATGGTGTTAACACGCCATTTGACCAGTTTAATCGACATGACCATTTATCAACGTATGATGGTATATTAATACCCTCATACCCCTTGAACCAATTCCGGTTTGCACCGTGAGTTTTCTACTACTTAAAAGACACTTTCTTAGAATGTCCGACCCTTTATAACTTTTACCAATTAGTGTCTTTATTTTGATCACTATTATTTTAACCATTAATTTGACCCATTTGGTTGTCGAGTGAATTCCATCACCTCATTGACATACCACTCAACCATTCTAACTATATCAACCTTAAACATATTTTAACTAAACTTGTCTAAATAAATGTAACGAGACGACAAGTTGCGTACCTTTAGAGCACACCCTTCAAACGCGTATCTCCTCCTCCGGCTTGTCCGCTTGACGATCCAGATTCTTTGCCTAAAGGGTTAAATTCACAATAAGTTTAGAACCCCTTTCATAAGCTTTCACGCATAATTCTTTATAATAATCAAATCTGCGTTTTTACCCAACTTTTAGCATTTTAATCCTCACTTAGGCGTTTCATCAAACACCTAGCGGGTCAGATTTTTATATCATCAAAACCAAGTTTATGACTTGTAATTATCATCTAAATTAACTTCGATTAGACAATTCTACACATGTCTTAACATCCATATTTCTGAAATTTACTCTAAAATTCAGATTATGCTAGAACAAGATCATAATTCTAGGGTTTATTAAGTTTTCTTCAAGTTCATTAATCACCTACAATGGTGATTATGAACTCTATAATTATCATGAAATCTTTTAACAAGATTTCACCTAGGGTTCATCCCTAGACACCATATCCCTTCTAATTTCATTCATGCATGACACAATCAAGCTAAATTTCGATTTTTCATCATTAACCTAGAATTTAAGATGATTCAAACATCACAATTTTGCATACCTTATGATCTTTTCAGCGAGGTGATCACTAATTCGTGGTTAGAATTTGATTTGGGACTGAATTGAACCTCCAATTGATCAATTTTTTAGTGAGCTAGGGTTTGGAGAGGAGCTCTTGGTCGCTCCTGCGTTCTGATCGATCCAGGCACCCACTTAGGTGAGTGTTTGGAGTTTATTTTATTTACTAATAATTCAAGTTTCCATTTTAGCCATTCTAGTCCCTCAATTATTGTTTTCTTTATGATTTAAGAGTTTTCCATTGTTGTTTTAACCACACTTAACTTACTAGGTTAATATTCCTAGTTACTTAGTGGTTTTCGGGGGAGTCATAACCCGTTTTATTTTTAAGTCTCGTTAACTCGAGTTTCTTATAAACTTTGTTTTCTCGAAGCGTTTATTCTTCTTTTTTATTAACATAAAATTATTTATTTAAATCCTTATATTCATCGGGTTAATTTTACCACTAACGGTATTTTACTCATTCATTATTATTAACGTGGTTTGATTACCATACCCGTTTTCGGGGTGTTACAATTTATCCATTTAAAAAAAACAACTTTCATTATAAGTTGACATATTTCACAAACATTTTCTTACATTTTCACATTAATTATCACCCTTTTGGTCTTTTTATATATGTTTTCATAGCAAAACTATTTATTACAATAATATTTTCATCTTTAGTTTTGTATCAATTAATATAATTTACTAAATATAAATATCATGAAATATAAATTTTATAAACTAAAACATAACATGCATGTTTGTTGGTTAGTGGTTCTATCTTATCATGACCACTCATTCACTCAACAAAAATAGATAAAACTTGAAAATATATTCGTCTGGATGAGGTATATATCGTCATTTATTGAATTTGAAATTTTAAAATATGTTTGTTTGAGTTTTTAGATTTTTTCATTTTTTAGATTTTTTTTTATATTTTAGAATTTTTTTGATTGTTTTGATTTTTTAGAATTTTTTTGATTTTTTAGAATTTATAATTTTTTTGACTTTTTATATTTTTTTTACTTTTAGAATTTTTTTGATTTTTTGAATTTTTTTTTTATTTTTTAGAACTTTTTGGATTTTTTTAAATTTTTAGAATTTATTTTGATTTTTTAGAATTCTTTTGATTTTTAGAATTTTTTTTATTTTTATGATTTTTATTTTTATTTTTTAGAGTTTTTTTTATTTTTTAGAATTTTTTTGATTTTTTAGAATAGGATCTAAATGGCAATTGAAAAGATTTAAAATAAAAATCCCCAAAATATCTCTGGTTAAAAATGGGGTATTTGGATGGAGTTAGGGTATGTGATGAAAATGGCAACAAAAGAGAAAAGTCAGGGACTCAGGGGCGAAAAAAAAAACTATTTGGACTAAAATGGCAAATTTGGACAAATATCAGGGACTAAAATGGCAATTAACTCATATATATAGTAATATTTGACTTACCAAAATTTTCGGTATTCGTTATTTTAAATCATGAAATAATTTTCTCTACATCTATAATAAATGATATTCATGTATTAATTATTAAAATAAAATATAAGTAAAATTGTGAGATTGAAAGAGAGATTATCACATGACATTGTTTGAAATCGTTTATTAGAAGTTAGATGATTTTGTATTCGTATTGAACACATATACGTGAACACATAAATGAATAAGAAAAATATACGAGACTCAATTTATATATGGATTAATTTCTTTTCTGTTAGGGCACATGGAATAAGTAAAATTATGAAGTTGAAAGAGAGATTATCACATGACATTGTTTGAAATCGTTTATTAGAAGTTAGCTGATTTTGTATTCGTATTGAACACATATATGTGAACACATAAATGAGTAAGAAAAATATACAAGACTCAATTTATATATGGATTAATTTCTTTTCTAACATGGAATGCTTTCCACAGCCCCGCTGGGAAGCCTCTTTCCGCATCCGATTTCAAAACACGAAGACAGTGTTCCCGCTTTTTTCCCATTCTGATTCTCGCTCCCAGTGGTTCCAAATTCTTCTTTACTTCCTCTCCAAATTGGGAAGTACTTCCAGCAAATCCATCTCTCTTTGTCCGGCATATCTCTCCATGCCATCTCCACCTCAGCCACATGGTCGTCGTTTCTATCCCACCTTGCTCATCCCTATTACGATTCCGCCCAATCTTAACCTACTTGATTTTGAAGGCAAATCCAAGCTGCCACCGGCTGTAATTGTAACATATAGCATCAAGTTTGGTGTATCACCAATTTTATTTTTGTGTTAATCTATATATGTAGCACACGGAAAAAATAAACTAGGATATTAATAATATAAAACACATATATTTTTAAACAAAATAGTTTTCTAATAAAATGTTTAATAATTAACTAATGTAAACTTCACAATCATCCCCGAAGTTAATTCATGCAAAAAATAATTGAAAATGAAATTGAAAACCCTCTTAGTTACAAATCAGCGGTATTTTGGGGTCAACTATTTTAGTTAAAGAATGGAATGATGGCTTAGGAATTGGCGTCAACTATCGTATTTCGAATATTAGTTAGCTGAAGGAATATAGCTTTAATATATTATACCTTTAATATATTATACCTTTTATAAAAGTTTTATCCACTAACTAAGTTTAAAAATTAATATGGAAGAATGTTCAGCTCTTAAACGAAATGTTTATATATAAGATGTCAATGTTAACTATAATTTAATATTTTAAGATACAATTGATAAGTATTTAACTATTGTCATTAGGAAGATTTTGGATGTTTCACGGTACTTCATATTTTACCACCTTTTTTAGTCTTTTAAACAGGAGTGTATTCCTACTTTG
This sequence comes from Helianthus tuberosus, assembly GCA_030545235.1. Taxonomy (NCBI): domain Eukaryota; kingdom Viridiplantae; phylum Streptophyta; class Magnoliopsida; order Asterales; family Asteraceae; genus Helianthus; species Helianthus tuberosus. Next base: position 57,408 of record JARYGA010059248.1, read on the forward strand.
TTGTATTTGAAGTGATCATGTGGCTCAAGTGTCTTTGTGGGTTTCTACTAATAGTAAAATACATGGATAGTCCCTGTGGTTTGTCAAAATAGCATCTTTAGTCCCAAAATTTTGAAAATTACACTCATGCATGCTCCCTGTGGTTTGTTAGGTTGTTACTCGAATAGTCCCTAGAGTGGATGGAGGTAAGTTTTTTCTGTTAAGCGAAAGTAAATTGACTAAAATGCCCTTGTTATTAAAATAAATTACTTAAATATAAAAAGAAATATAGTTAAAGATTAATGAATTAAATGGGACCCACTGTTTTATTTAAAACATAAACACTTAACCTTCACCACCAACAAGATCATCTTCAACCTCCTCCTTCCACCCACCACCATCACCCACTAACACACACTCTGTACAAATCTGTAAACTAAAGAGAGAGTCGGATACGGAGAGAGAAGGTTAGATAGAGAGAGAGAGAAAACTGGAATGTTATAGAGAGGGAGAGAGAGAAAATTGGAATGTATTACGCACTTCATATCAAAAATTACCATTTATCGTATTATAGGTCAGTTTGACTTTTTGAAAGTCAAACATCCCTTAATATATAAAATGCACATTCATGTTCATTAGCTAGTTTAGGCATTTTCAATTTACCCAGTGGGCGTTCCTTTAAGCCATCGTTCTAACGAATCTTTTAACTCGAGTTCATGCTATTGTTAACACTAAGTTAGCCTAGCTCTTGATTATCGAAGCCACTATATTTCTTTATCTCACAAAATCTACGGGTTTTCCTTCTATAAGTGAAACCCGTTTTGTCATGTTATTAGGCATTTATCCAAATACTTATCCAAACCAAGTTCTATCTACGAACTAGTAGGTACCCAATTTCATTTAGGCATTACATCGAACACCTTATGGGCATCTTCTATAAATAATTCATTGACAAGCTCATGACTTGTCATATAACCCGAATTTTCATCATTCAAACTATTTAACACAAATATTTGCCTTTAAAGTTCTGAAATAACTTCGCATATGTCAAATTACACTAGAACAACCCCAAATTTCCTAGTGTTTATCAAGTTCTACATAACCCACTAGTCACCTACAATGGTGACCATGGATTTCACTAGAATTTAGCATAATTTCAACATCTACTTGTCTAGGGTTTACTCCTAGACATTTTAATGTTCCTAATTCATCTACAATTCATACATGCATCATCAGATTTCAAGTTCTCTAAATTCATGAGAATTTCAAGTAGAGAATTTTTGTCAAATTTTACATACCTTATGATCTCCTTGCAATGGGGATCATTAATCTATGCTCGATTTTCGGTTTGGACTTGGTTTGATCCTTCAATTTGTGAGATTAGTGAATGTTAGGGTTTGAGCTCCCTGGCTCCTGTGGATATTTCGACCAGAACACACACTTTAAGTGTGTGTTTTGGTGTTTAACTCTTGTTTTAATAAAACAAGTTTCCCACTTGGCAATATTAGTCCCTCATGTTTTATTTTGATCAAATGAAGCTACAACTCACCGTTAGTCACTTAATTATATGCTACAAACTAGGTTAATTATTCCTAGTTACTTTAACGGGTTCGGGAAATTATAACCCGTTATGTTTTATGTCCCGTTAATTTGGGCTTTTTATATACTTTGTTTTCTCAAAGTATTTATTTTTTTTCCTTTTTAATTAATATTAGGTTTATTTATTTAAGTTCTAATATTTACCGGGTTAAATTTTACCGCTAACGGTATTTTACCCGTCCTGTAGTATTAACGTGGTTTGATTACCAAACCCGTTTTTGGGGTGTTACAAGTCTACCCCCCTTAAAGATGTTTCGTCCTCGAAACCTTTCTTACGTTCTTTACTAGTTTAGATCATCCGAGCCTTAGCTTTGGTGATCACTTAAGCATTGCTCGCACATAATACTCCTACCAGGAAAGTATGATAATGTGCTTTTGGTTTCAAAACGTATACGCCTTTTTATGTGTATGGCCTCACAGGCCGATACTTTCATTTTGTATTTCTTATTCTTGTCATTTAATTGACCGAGTTGCCATCTGATCGCTCGGTTATATTTATTTTCATTATGTTTACTTCAAGTTATTCTTATTTCAACAGGCGCTTTATATAAGTGATGAGTCGTAACACTACTCCGACTTTGAAAGGTTTTACCGGCCAGACTAATCAGTCGCCGTCATTGTACTCCCCGTCATTAGGTATATCTTATTGCCAACCCGGCCTTTTATGATCTCTTCGCTTTTAACCCATTTATTTAACTTAGCGAAACCCATCGCCTTTATACGAACTTTATCTCCCGTTATTATTTTACGCCGGTAGTTACAACCAGTTTCCTCGCCTTATACTATTGACCCGTAGGTTCTTTCACTCAGCCTCGTGGGCTGTTTCTTTAGATTTTCACCTTTTTTTTAAGGTGAAACCCCGGCAATTCTTTTCTTTCTATCTGTGACCCAAAGGTCTTCTTGGTCCCGTAGACCTTATCACTACGTCTAATCCCGTAGATTATGATGATCCCGTAGATCATCTTTTATTCAAGTCTTTATTCAAATGTGTATATGTTTATATACGCATATGGCGTTAAGGCACCTCTCTTTATGTTTAAAATTATTCACCTTCACTTTTTGGATTTCGTTTGACCTTGACTGTAGTCTAAGGCTACATTGTTTTTTTTTTCGAATTATCTTTCCGACTTCTTGACTTCTAATGTCAATTACACGTTGGTTTGCCCTACACTTACCGTTACCCGGTTCTTACCTATACTTCTTTACGTCCCATTACCCGTGTTCTTTTATTTTAATGTTTTTAACGCCTATAACTCCTTTACATAGGTTTATTAATATTTCGCACTTTTATTTATTCGATTCACGCTTACTTACTTTAGCAAGTGTCATCCTTTATTAAATTTGTTTGACTTGTTCGTGTGAAAGTTCATCACTTATAAATGTCAAACTTCAGTCTTTGTTCGACCCGTTCAGCTTTGAAATAGTTGAACGTAATTTATCAAAATTTCTATTTGCAGTATCTTATCGTCCTTTAGTCATGACCCAAAACCCGAGTCTTTTGACTTTCCATACACGTCCCTGTTTCTTAGTCTACGCGTGCGTTTAATTCCTTACCCATCAACCGGGTGTTTTACCGAAATCGTTATCATTGCACCCCTTTTGGTATGCATTAAGACTTCATTTCGATTTACTTGGTCATCTTAGCGAAATCCGTCGCTTTTATTCGACCATGTCTCTTATTCTTTACGTGACCACCATTGGCGGCCTGATTATGAGTGACGATTATCATCGTTATCCTTGTTTTACTACGACTAAAGTTAACAACCTTGATTATCTTTTTCGTGTGGGCAACACCTTTGTTTTTATGACCCGACGGATCATCTATACTTTGGTTTTACTTGCCCATTTCGTTCACCATGGCCCTTTCGTCCAAGATGACTTATTTTCGTGAATTTTCTTTTGATCATTCATTTATATCATCATTTACATTAATCCTTGTCCCTTCTCTCGGGCTCATTATCCTAATGTAATACGCTTCCGTCACCCGGCTGTGCGTTTACATTATTATCAACTATTTTGTTCATTTGTTTCATTTGGGTACTTTTTAATTGTCCCATTCACCCCGTCCTTACTACATCGGATGTAAATGTGTCCGCTATAAGAAGTTCATGGTATCATATGCCACTACTTACATGGCCAGAGTAAGCGATTAACACATGACACGCATGACCTTTTTATAGTTTTCACATCACGCCCTATATAAGTAATGCCTCTATTTATTTCTCTTGGAAACAATTATCCCGAATACATTTTCTATTCGGGTTTTTCCAAGTTTTTAATCTACATATGCAACTTTCAATTTCTACATATTCGTTGCATATTACTATTTGTGCAATTAAATTTAAAATGTGCACCTGGTAATGCTTGCCCTCACGGGCTTCTCTTGCCATTAGCCTTGTTCGCACCGTTACGCGATTTAGGTCCTTGATGAGCATACTCTTTGAACCGTTCCTTTGTCCAATCTGCGATTTGTTAAACTCTCGCTATCTTCATATGCGAGTGTCCTTCAACTAAAACATATACAACAGTTAGTAATTTCAACATTAAAGGATGTCCGTATTATAATACAAGGCTTTTCTGCTACACGCATCAACGCGTGTAATTTCGTTGACTATATCTATTCTATATCGATTTTATTGGTGTAACGTGTATTACACGATAACAATATGTGTTGTTCTCAACACTTTAATCATACTAAACCATTGATATACATGTACTTACCGGATTTGCGATCAAGCCTCGAACCGAACACACTTTATTCTTTAACCATGAGCTCTGATTACCAACTTGTAACACCCTTAACAATATTTAACGATTTTCTTATAAATTAAGAGTAAAAATGTGTATTAATGATTACACATACTAATGAAAATACGGGTTTATTTAAAACTTTACAGAATTAGAACTATACAACATAACATGTGTGAGTTTCGTCATTTAACATAACAACGATACATAGTGCGGAAGCTTGTAACTTAATTGTGTTCGGTTCTTCGTTGAGCTTGATCATCCTCCGGTACTGTAAATATACCTACAATCCATAAAACATGAATTGAATCAGTCATACGTAGTTTAAAACGTGTCAAAACGAGTCCAGGAAGCTGAACTGATTGAAATACAAATTTTTCAACAAAAAGGGGTTCTTTCGCGCCACGTGACGGCGCCATGTTGCTCCCTCGCGTGGCGCGGGGGAGGCACTTTGCTGGTCTGCAACTCAGTTTCAGCTATGCCAGTTTTTACGGAAACGACCATAACTTCTTCGTTATTGATCCGTTTTACCCGATTCTTTTTCCTACGCGTCCGTAATTTAATCCTCCATCTTATGGAGTTAAAATCCTACATCCAAAATAAGAAATTTTGAGACTTCTAAGCCTTCGACTCGTTACCTTGTTACAGAATTTTAACCCGTTTATGCATTTTATCAAACAAACGTATTTGTTTGATTCCTATATCTCATGCACTTCTTCAAATTAATGTTACCTACCATATTAGGTTCTAATCATAGGTTTATTACACAATTTAAACCCGTTTTCGCTCGTATGCTTATTTTGACCCGTTAAGGGTATTTAAGCACTTTAAAGCTTGAAATCGCTTTCATTCATTTCTAGCATCTTATTCCTACATTTCTTATCAAGTAATCTTCCACCACAACTATATGTGTGTTGGATTTTATGTGGATATCTATATGTTCCGAGTTTTACCCCTCGGATTATTATTTTACGGCAAAACTCAAATAGAGCCATTTGACTAACATATTACATCTTTCAACTTCTATACTTATTCTAAGTATTTATCTAATCATGAAATTCGTTTCCAAACAACCTTTAAGGGTTGTTTGTTCAATTTAGCCTACAAGGGCGTTTTGGTCGATTTTGGTCCTTCTTTTACGATAAAGGACTCTCACCAATTATTCGACCAAAGTAGCACTTTTAACTACAACATAATTATGCGTACCTGGCTCGGATCAACATATTGACCCGTTTTAATACATTTCGCTATTAATATCTAGATAATAGCAATGCTAGCCATGTGTTAATTCCTGTGATCACAAAACTCAACAAGCAATCATCAAATATTATTGACAAATGGTGTTAACAACACCATTTGACCCGTTTAGTCGAAATGACCAATTGTCATTATAAGATAGCACTTAATTACCATTTCACCCCTTTAACCTATCCCGGTTTACTTTTTGAAATCATCCAACTTGAAAGTCGTTTCCTGTTTTATTTG